>PISX010002143.1:0-169984 GCA_004024625.1 Mellivora capensis | reverse complement strand
GAAAGACAACTATCATATGATATCCCTGATATGAGGAAGTGGAGATGCAACATGGGGGGTTAGGGGGGTAGGAAAAGAAGAAAAGAAACAAGATGGGATTGGGAGGGAGACAAACCATAAGTGACTCTTAATCTCACAAAACAAACTGAGGGTTGCTGGGGGGAGGGGGGTTGGGAAAGGGGGGTGGGCTAATGGACATTGGGGAGGGTATGTGCTATGGTTAGTGCTGTGAAGTGTGTAAACCTGGCTATTCACAGACATGTACCCCTGGGGATAAAAATACTTTATATGTTTATAAAAAATAAAAAAAATTATAAAAAAACAAAAACAAAAAAAATCTTAGTCATGAGTACAACTATATGCCCAGTTCTGTAAGTCCTCTACTGAGCTGGTGGTCCTAGAGCACTTCTGACACTAAACAGTTTTGAAAAATCATACTAGAGCTTTTTTAACTTTCTTGAAATATTGTTTCTTATTATTGTTCTCTCAAATTCAAATGTAACAAGGCTATAACCTTCTTTATCATTTCTAATCAGTTTCATGAAAAACTAAAGTCCATTTGAGATGTTAGAACATACCATACAATGAAAAATTTAAACACTTTAGTACCTGTTATAAATAAAAAGTAAAAGACTACTTACTTCATGGCAATGCTAAACACAATTATCATAAAGATGACAGAATAAATAAAATTAATGGAGAGAGTTTAAGCTTTATAGTAGAATGGTTATGAGTAACTTTGAAAAGCTTTGTGATGAACTAATTATTTTACCTCTCAAGTCTCATTTACCTAAACTTTAAATGGGGATAATACTTTGCTCATAAGAGTTCCATGAGACTTAAGTAAGATAATTGTGTACAAAACACAGCATACTCTAAGGCACAGAATATGAGCCTAAACAGATGAAAAGGATAATTACTATATTCAAAAAATAAAACTTATTTTCAATATTCTTATATATTACAAATATATGATTTTTTAAAAATAATACAGAAGTACAGGTCATTTTAATTCTAAGGTTAATTCTAGGGCTTAGGGGATTAGAAAAAAATAACTAATAACCCATATATTCAGAGTTCTGAGAAGAAAATTTATGACCAAGGAACACTAGAAGTTACAAATGAAACAAAAATATAATCTGGAAATAACAAAGCCCAAATCATCATTTAATTGTTTAACAACCTGAATAAGTTAAAATTTATCCCCAAGAGAGCTGGCAGACAGACTTACTTAAAAGAAAGTGACCAGGATGATAGAAAATTAATGCCAAATCTAGTGAAGTTTGGTTGAAGGAACTGGTAACAACTGACCTAGGGTATGAAAAAAAACTCAGGAGAAGCATTAGAACAATCCTCAAATATATGACATGTGGATTCACTCTATATGGCTACAGCTACATTCTGTTTGCCTAATGTAGTGTCAAATCTATGGTGAGACATATTTGGTTCAATAAAAGGAAGTACTTCCTTATATGAAAAATTGTCCAAAGGAAATATTCTGTTTTCTAACAATACCTTTAGTGACAGGCCTGATTCCAGAAGGTATTCAAGCAGATGATGAAGGAAAGGCTACAGACTGGATTTAACCACTGGAGGGTAGAGGGCTAAGATGTAAGTTACACTTTGGCATGACATTCAAAGCCTTCTAAGATACAGCTACAATCGACCTGTCCAATCATTATCTCCTGCTACTTCATGATACAAATTATGTGCTAGCCACACCTCTTCTTTGTCCACAATTCTCCATTTTTTTCCAGGCTCTAAATAGACTCTAAGTAGACTCTCCCTCTGAACACATCCAAATACTATCTACAGTTAACAGTAGTAGTAAAAAATAGTATCTATCATGCACTGTATACCATACTAAACAATTAATATATTTTACTTAATCAATCATCTAGCAGTAGAGACACTACTTCCTTCAGTTCATGATACAAATTAACTACATCACATACAGTTACATTTCAATTTGTAATAGCCAGGGTTTAAAAAAAATAACAATAACTTCCTTATGTATCTTGTCTCCTGCACTACATTAATAAACTGAGACTGGGGACTTTACTGTGACTTTGGGTAGGTTACTTGAAGATAACATTTCTTCATCTGTAAAATCAGATGAAAATACTACTTTTATTCCAAGGTTATTGTTAGGATTAAATGAAACACAATGAGATAATACATGTAATACAAGTAAAGTACTTGGCTCTATGCTAAACCGGAGAGAAAAAAAAATTAAAAATCTGTCCACGGAACTTTGAAAGGTCTCCTATTCTCCCAAACAATGGAGAGTCTCTTCTTACACTTCAATTTTTACCTATACATATGAACACTTTATTTCATCCTTTGTATAGTCTTTATATTCTATATTCTCTCCCAAAAGGCCTAAGATGTTTTAATCTTAAACAGTACTCTTTAGATACAAAGTGTGCGCAGTAGGTTATAACGACCTTATAAAATTCTAAATTATTAGCAAGAAAGTTGTTCCATTTATATTTAAATTCAGGACTGATGAGCAGAGTTCAACATTCTCAGGAGAAGTAAATCTCTATTTACTTAAAACATTTTATGTAGGGGGGCACCTGGGTGGCTCAGTGGGTTAAGCCTCTGCCTTCGGCTCAGGTCATGATCCCAGGGTCCTGGGATGGAGCCCCGCATCGGGCTCTCTGCTCAGCAGGGAGCCTGCCTGCCTCTCTGCCTACTTGTGACCTCTGTCTGTCAAATAAATAAATAAAATCTTAAAAAAAAAACATTTAATGTAGGAATGGAAGAATATTTGGTTTTATGGAGATAACCATATATCTATTATGTAATGCCTAGGTCTCTAAAAGAGCTAACGTCTTTTTGCCTAATTTCTAGCATTAGCTACTTTTTAAAGAAAATACATAAATAACAGATATCATGTACTGAAGATTTAAGAATTAATGACATCATTGGCTATATTATTTTATATTTGGGAATAAAATATTCTAATAATCATTAACAGCAAAAATATTTTGAATTAATGACTAATTTACTAATGTAGCATGGCATGATTACTTAAATTGGTATCTTATTTCTGAAATCATGCTTCATACATTTTTTCTATATTTAAAATTTAAAAGGTTTCCTAAGGAAACCCAGCGTTCCTGCTTTCCAGACTGCCAACTTGCTTACTACCTTGTCAAAAATCATTTCCATTTCCCAAATACCAAAATATATTTAGTTTGTGCCTACTGCTCTTAATAAAAAGTGATATTGGCTACTAATACCTGTTCTATAAGCGGGTCCATAGAGAGCATCAATCAGGCCATAACTACATGTACACTTTTTTTTTAACACAGAAGTTTATTTAAACAACAAAATGTTTGATTGGAAGGGAAAACTCAACTCATTTCTTTTTTTTTTTTTTTTAAGATTTTATTTATTTATTTGACAGAGAGAGATCCCAAGTAGGCAGAGAGCCCGATGAGGGATTCGATCCCTGGACCCTGAGATCAAGCCCTGAGCCGAAGGCAGAGGCTTAACCCACTGAGCCACCCAGGTGTCCCAAAACTCAACTCATTTCTTTCAGAGGAATTTAGCTCTACTTAAAGACAGATTGCTCCGTGTATAAGGGTTATGTACAAAAATGTTATAAAATTGTCCTTGGTTTCACAATAATAGATGAAAAACTTTAAGATTCTCCACTCAAGCAAGGTTTGCAAGAATTTTAATGCTGGTCTTTTTTTATTAAACAGTGGGTGAAAAGTAACTTATTAGAATATAAAGGTAAGAGTTTAATGAGCATGCCACTAATGGACATGGGGTATTCTCACACACTGGTATTTTTCTCTATCCTATCTCCATTTTTCCCTATCCCATTTCCATTTGATATCCATCGAAACATACCACTGACTATTTAGTTTTTTAAAAAATGCAATAGGTACTTTTCTGGAGAGATGTGAGCATTCCATTAGGTCCACAAAGGGATCTTTTATTCCAAGTATGGTCAGTAACCTGTCTCTGTATAGACTTAGCCTGGACGCTGAAAGATTTCTGCTCAATTAACACAATTCCACAAATGTAAAATAATGTCGAGTATCTTTTTTTCTTAGAGAAAAATGTACAATGATCTCTCTCTCTCCCTGTTTAAACATCTGCCTTATAAATTACTCAGAATTTTAATTAAGTAAGTATATTGAAAACCTTCATGACAGTGAATAGAATACAAACACATAATCAGTATACAGCCCATGTTATATCAGGCTTTTACCAATTATAGCCATAGTTGTACACTCCATCATTAATTTTCTGTTCCATCAGAGATGATTTTAAACAGTTATTTCACTAAGATTATACCTTCCATGAACACTTGGGATATTTTTATTTTTTATATATACCTAAATAATTTTTGGCATAATTGTTAAGTTTAAGAGAAAAATTAATTTTGTGTTTCAGAATTTCCCAGATATGGTAAAAATTAAGTTGTCTGTCCAAGTAAAACCCTTATATATAAGAACAATAAGATAGTAGTAGCCAATCAAAATGAATTATTTTATTATTCTTTTTCATTTTTTCAAAAGATATAAAGGTATGTCTTACTAAACATTTCCCTATTCTAGTATAGCTACCATCCATGCAATGAAATGCTTATACTGTAAATTAAATACTCACACAATTACTCGTAATTTCATAATAAACATCAAGTATGGTAATAAAACATGTCACAAGGGGTTAAAAGGGGAGTCAATGATCACTTAAAATAACATACTTATCCATTAGTATTGTACTGAATTTACAGCTAGTTTAAAAACTGAACACAAATCCACTCTAGGACTTTCGCATCTGGCTGGTTAATATAGTGGTTAGGTGTTACAGAAAGCAGTGTCTTTTAAAGCAAACCAGCACTGAGATACCTGCTCCACAGTACCTTATTTTCTCAACATGGATAGAGCCCGTTGACTTCCTCGAGGACTGGAGGTACGAAAAAGCTAAAGGCTTAGAAATAGGGCTGATGCAAAGTGCATCCAGGAGTGAGTGATATTTATCAGGACTGGAGAGCCTGGTGAACATTTAGAAAGAGTTTTAAGTTGAAAAAAATCACACGATCAACAGCAGAAAGTAGTCTTGACAGTCTATGATTTGAAACATTTCCAGAAAAAGCTAGAGACAGATATTTTACAGACAGGCAGAAAAAACAAAGCATAGAAAGAGGAGGAAAAGAAGGTCCAAGTACTCTATTACTTTACTCATTAATATAGAATTGACTAAATTTTCGCCAATACTAGCCAAGACAATCTTTTAGGAAGCAGAAAACTTTATAAAGACTACTGGAAATTATATTTTAAAAATCTCATAAAAATAAAAAATTATTATTCTTTTTTTTGGGAGGAGGGATGTAGTTAGACTTGAGAACACCCTTAAATACAATCAGTTTGTGAGAGAAGAGAATATCAATAAGAACTTAAAATATCTACTGATAGTTGATTCTGTTCCAGATATAAAAACTAAAAATTATAAAGGCCCAAACTCAGTAAGCACACAACATGCAATAATCCATGCAACTGAAAAGCACCAAAGATAAATGGTAGTCATGGAAACAGATGAAAGGAAGATTTAAAGAAAAACCAGTAATAAACACTGAGGGATATATCTACAACCCCGGTAAAATGTCCACAACACAACCAAGATCTCATATTGGGCTGTGACTGTTTCAAATGTTTATGTATGCTTTAAGGGGACTTTTAAGACAGAGAAAAGTGTTGGAATCACACAAGACACACATTGTACATACAGATCTACCTGGTTTTTGCAGCAAGAACAGCAGACACAGTAGCAGCTGCACTGCTAAGAACTGCAGCACTATATCTAGCAGGAGAAGAGAAGGTAGAAAAGTTTCGAAAACCTTCCAAAGACCTTGTCACCACATTTCTTGTGGAGCTGCTTAAACTGATACATAGGGAAAGAAAAAAAAAAAAAAAAGAGGAGAGGAACAAAAAAGTGAGAAAATGTAGCATAATAAAGATAAGATAGTAACTATCTGATATTCATATTTAGACATTAAGAGGTATGATACAGAAGTAATAAGAGTGCAGGTCATTTATTTACTGTTGCTATGATTTCTCTCAGAAATTAAAATCTAATATATAATGCTCCATAAAACTGATTTTTGAGATATAAATGCTTTTGGATGTATTTAACTTCAGTCTCTAATCCCATTTAAAGTTAAATCAATATTATATAACACACATGTGAAGATTGATTTGTCAGCATCTAAGTAGAAAATAAATCTAAACATGAAGTCTGAATTTCCGTATTCAGAGAAAGGAAGGTTATGTCGATTTTTCTAAAACGACCCTACATAAAGAGCTTTACCTTAGGGATGAGATACACCCAGAGTCTGACATTTTAACGAGACTTGTGCTTTCAGGAGAAGCAGGTACAACCGACTGCCTATTCAGAAGCAGCAATACATATTAAAAGGAACAAGAGGTAACTTAAAAATACGGAGAATAAACCTACTTGGGGAAGGAAAGCACCTTTGTAAAATAAACAGTAGTTAAAGTGAATATGATTAAAACATCACCCTCTCTGTTGATGTTCTACACTTCCACTATTGTTAGCTCCGTAAAGACTCAATGCTGGTATGAAATTTCATTCTCAGAACCCTTATGACTTAAAATAACAAATATTTTCCTTTTATCTTTTAGAAAAGGTCAAACACCTGGACAGAAATGAACATTCCATCATTAGGACCATAATGATTTTCAAGTTAGTTATCAGCTTGAAATTGAGAATTTTTTTTATTAAGTTGAAAGTCTAAAATGCACAGCATGAAACCTATATAGTCTTTCTTCCTCATTTCTGCATGCAAGTCATTAATGAACATCCTCACCATTCTATGACCACTTTTTTCACAATTTGTGACAGTGACCACCTCCAGCACAAAGTAATCATGTGCCAAACTCAACCCAGGTTAATGAGAGCTCAGACGTCTGAAACTGTGCGTAGGGACATAAGTCTTTTCTCCTTCTCAGAAGAATATGATAATTCATTATTCCTAGTTCCACTGCCTATAGCTTTACAAAGCATTAGAAAGCATATTAAAGAAATAGTAGCAAGCCATTTTTAAAAATTATACAGAATTAAGTATAGTTTTTCTGCAAGCCTATAATTGAATTGAACTGTATGGCTATGTTTCAGCAACTGTTGTGAATGGGTAGAAAAGAAAGAATGGGTCTGGAAAGAGAAAAGAAGATGCTATCAGTGGCACAGCAGGGTAATATGACTGGCAAGCAATGTGGAAGAAAAAATTACCAAGTGATTCAACTTTGAATTCCTCAATCACTCTGCAACTTTCAAGCAATGGCTACTATTTGGGGGAAGTAATGGCAAGTAACAACTAGAAACAACTTTATTTAAAAAGTCAGCTAAAAAAAAAGGCAGCTAAAAAATAAATCAGTTAAATTGTCTTTCTCTCTTTAAAAGGAAATTGTAATGAACGCCCTTCCTTGTATTGTATCACAAATAATAATACTGTATAGTATCAGCAGAGATCTGTAAAATCTTCTAAGTAATTTGAATACCTTTAGACTATGTGTAGGCACTTGGAACATATGATCTCTATCACTCTTTTTTTAGAGGAGAATACTCTAACTCAGTAAAGTAGACTTAAAACAAACTCAAGAAAGTTGACTTTTCCACTCACAGTAAATAAATAGAAGGCATAGATTTCCTGACTCTATTAAAATTTTGAATCTGAACAAAAAAGAGAGAGAGACAGTGTAAAAGCAGTGTAAAGCGGTGTTCCCCAGCTGAGCACCAAAGTTTCTTGTCTATGTATTAATGATGTCAGTTCTGTAATCTATGATCACTTGTTTCTTTTTAGTCAAACAGTTTTAGTATTTAATTTCACCACCACCATTAAAATTTCAACATTCCACAAGGGAAAAAACACTACCTAGAACGCGCAGTTACTTTAGAAAGTGTGGCTACTTGGCTACCAATGTGTAAAACCTGAGGAGTTGCAGGTGGGTGAGGTCCACTCTGAGGTAGGTCTTCCAGAGAACTGTCAAACCTAAGTTTTCAGAAGCAAAATAAACAAGGCAAAGGAAATATTAATGAAAAATACATTTATCATCTATACCACCTTTTAAGTGCACACTGGTTCCTTTTGGGCAATACTCTAGTTCTATGTTGTTGTTTTTTTAACTTCATTTCTGCAATAAGGTTAAAACCCAAACCAACACCTTCACCACCACCAAATATAAGCTCTTCCCTCCACCAATTTTTTTTTAACTACCTTCATGTGAGGGAAGAAAGGCGGATGGGAATTCTCACACACAGAGTCCCAATACAAAAGACTATGTATTTTGCATGCTTCGGGGAAGTTAGGCTCCAAGAAATTAATTCAGTTGTTCAATATTATATACCTCGTAAGAGTCAGATGGAATTTGAACCAGGCCTGTCTGTACTATTTCCACTACATAATGCTTTCCAGCATCTTGTGGGGCAGCTAGCTGCCTGATGGTGCACTGCAAGAAAGCACTAAAACCCCTCTTTCAAGTCAGAATGCTGTGTTTGTAGATCTGAAATAATATGGATGTTGTTTATCTCCATGTAAACAAAGTAGTTTATCTGGTCCCACGACAAATGTTTGCATACAACTGTGTTCCTTTACTTTTTACTTTGTTTTTCCGATGTCTGTACCATTTTTTCTTCCGAATGACAGAATTAAATTTTAGAGCCATCGCTAGGTTAAAAAAAAGGGGGGGGGGGGGAAATTCAGTGTGAGGTTTGAAAAAAGAAGGCACCAAGTATAATATTTTGGAAACAAAAAATAAGAGAAATACAAAATTTCTCATTGTTCAAAAAGAAAGCTGTGGATTTAAAAAAAATAGAATATATCAGCCATGTTATACTGATTTTCAGAAAAGAAAATGTAACACTAAGATGAAAAAACAGAAAAGGAAAGGTTATATTCCCATTTTTTATTTAGCACTGGTCACATCTTTACCACAGAGTGTTGGGAAAATTTAAAAAAAGGACAGACAACTTAAGAAAAATGTCATGTTAGAATTAAAATATTATTTAAGAGATAGAGTTGAAAATGTTAAAAGAATAAGAACGGTAATTCCTATAGCAGGGGTCAGCAAACCATGACTATTAGGCCAATTTCGCCCACCACTTGGTTTTGCATGGCCGATGAACTAAGAGTGGTTTTAAATGTTTTTGGTTTTTTTTTAAATGAAAAGAATAGTATTTCTTGATACATAAAAATTCTATGAAATTCAAATTCCAGCCACAAAGTTTTAATAAACTTTAAATAAAGTTTAATGGAACCCAGCCAGGTTTCTTCATTTATATATGTCCATGGCTATTTTCACACACTACACACAGAGGTCAGTAGTTGTGACAGGCCATATGGCTCACAAAACCTAACCTATTTACTATCTGGATCTTTACAAAAAAAGTTTGCTGACCGCTGTCTAGAGGAAAACCTCTCTACAGAGCTACCAGAGTTCACTTTTGACAATACAAATCTGATCCTGTCTGCTGGATTTGCAGCACTGCTTTAGAGGTAACTGTGGTCCTGGGCTCCCTATTCTCTAGCTTTATCTTATAGAGCTCTTCCTTTTTTCCCTCTGGCTTGCTGCAGTCCAACTGGTTTTCCATCTCTTTCTGAAACAGGCGAAGCTTCTTCCCATCTCAAGACCTCTGCACAGTCTCACTTTTTATGCCTACCTCTCTATCATACCTTCACTGGGCTAATTCCTAAGTGTCCTTCTGCCCTCAGTTTAAATGTCACCTCCTCTGGGAGGACTACCCAATTCCCCACATCACCTTGGGCTGCCCATGTCACATGCTTTCAAAGTACCCTGTACCTTTTCGTCACAGAACTTACTTGTTATTAATGTAATCGTATAGTTTGTGTGGTGATTTGTTTAATTCCAGACTCCCTCACTAAATTAGAAGCTCTGGGAGGTCAGAGACCATAATGTTTAACGGTACAAATGAAGTGTAATAAAGTACTTAACCACAAAATAAACAATAAATATTTGTTGAATGAATGCATGAATGAAAGTTATTGTTTTCAAATACAGAAATCACTCACAATATACATATATTTCTTAGAAAATATTTATACATTCTAGAGACTGGAGACTGTCTAGCAGTTCAGCTTAAACAGGTACAAATTACTACCTAAGCAAGAAGGGACATATGATCAACCTCTAAGAAATTAGTAGACCTGGAAATACTTCTAAAAATGTCCTTTACAACATAAAAATTATCAATATTCTAGAAAAAAGAAAATATAGTTATAAAGAATTATCAATGTTTACATACTACTATATAATGAGGACAGGTAAGAAAAGGGAGTAAGCTGGAGTTCAGTATTCCAAAACCTCCATGCACTATGTTGATTGGAAAAATGAGTGCCACTTGAGAATAAAGTTCACACACCTCATGAAATACCTTCTAAAGCCAGATTTCCAAGTTTCCAAACAAACGCACTTGGCAGGTTTCCCATGTCTCACACACACTCATTAGCTATCCCTTTGCTTAGCCAACCTCTAAAAATACCAAACCTAAGAAAATCTTAAACTACCTCATTTAATATGGAACAGACATCAATATCTGCTCTAATTCTGTAATTCTCTAATAATTATTCCTTTTAGGATTGCAAGAAGCTCTAATTAATAGCACCTCTATAGCAGCCAAACTCTCTGCTTTGTCTGTTACTTAAGTGAGTTTTCATTTCTTACCAGAGAGAGGTATGAAGACTTTATCCTTCCCAGATATGTCTGGAGAGCTGAGCTTGCAACCTTTTGGCCTGTTTTTCTCAGGAAAAATGAACAAAGAACTATTGTGCATTATCTTTCTTGGCAATTGTGTCTTTCCATGCTTTCCAAAGGGGACCCATGCTAGCAATTTGTCCAGGAAAACAGGCATGATGCTGCTCATCCTACCAATTCACCATCCTACAGGAACAGGGAATGGAACTCTCTTTCTATGCCCCAGGACAACTGTCAAAAAGCAAGATCCTTATGCTGTGGACTCCATCTCCTCCCTTTTTCTCAGGTGCCTCAACTGACCTATCTCCTTTGCATTTTCCATTCCCTTCTCCACTGCATGCTTTGAGTCCCCATTCAAAAATACTGTAGGATAGCTTCTCTTTAAAAAAAAAAAATTACAAAACAAAACAAACCAAAAAACCATAATACCACCAACAAAACTGACTTCCCCTTCTATTTTCCTATCCCCATTAACAGCCAAAGGGAATAATAGTTTACTCTAGAAACACTGTTTCCATGTCCTCATCTGCCTATCAGTCTTCAACCAGCTCAAGTGGGCTTCATTCTCCAGCCCTGAAAAAACCATATTCTTGCAAAGGTCACTAATGATCTCTTTGTGGCTAAATTCAATTGACAATCTACATTCCTCATTTTCTTTTTATTGTGGTAAAAAAGACAATATAACAATGATGTGGATGGAACTAGAGGGTATTATGCTTAGCGAAATAAGTCAATCAGAGAAACACAATTATCATATGATCTCCCTGATGTGAGGAAGTTGAGAGGCAACGTGGGGGTTTGGGGGGTAGGAAAAGAATAAATGAAACAAGATGGGATTGGGAGGGAGACAAACCATAAGAGACTCTTAATCTCACAAAACATACTGAGGGTTGCCGGGGGTAGGGGGGTAGGGTGGGGTTATAGACACTGGGGAGGGTATGTGCTATGGTGAGTGCTGTGAAGTGTGTAAACCTGGCGATTCACAGACCTGTACCCCTGGGGCTAATAATACATTATATGTTAATAAAAAAAATGTTTAAATTAAAAAAAAATGAAATGAGAGGAAAAGTTAAAAAAAAAAGACAACATAAAACTTACCATCTTAACCATTTTTAAGTGTATAGTTCAGTAGTATTAAGTACACTCATTGTGGTGAAACAGACCTCCAGAACTTTTTTACCTTGCAAATCTTAAACTACCCCCATTCAGCAACAACTCTCTTTCCCCACCGCCTACCCTCTGGTGACCACTATTCTATTTTCTGTTCCATGAATTTAACTTCTTTAATACCACATACAGGTGGAATCGTACAGTTTAACTTTTTGAGTGCAATCCTGATTTTACTTAGTCTTGGTATAAGACCCAGCTGACCACTTCTCTTCTCCTGTCTTCAGTGCCTGTTTTAGTACTGTTTTACTGGCTATTCCTGATTGCAGCATAGGAAAGTTAAAGTTCTCCATCAGTAAGACAATTTCAAAATGCTAATCTGGCTCATCCATTTTGGAGTTACATGTAAACTATGTAAGAATAAATTTGTCACAAAGGCTAACCTTTAAAATATGTGAAAAAGAATGTAGAAACTTTCTTTTGCAGCATAAAAACTTCAAATTTCCAACTAAAACCTTCAAAGCCTCCTCACTCTCTTTATAAATATCACAAAATAACCGAATATAGTGACTGATTTATTACATCCCCACATGGCAATGAGAGGAGAAATCCAATACCTTAAAATGTGTA
This sequence comes from Mellivora capensis, assembly GCA_004024625.1. Taxonomy (NCBI): domain Eukaryota; kingdom Metazoa; phylum Chordata; class Mammalia; order Carnivora; family Mustelidae; genus Mellivora; species Mellivora capensis. The sequence goes on along the minus strand of PISX010002143.1, from coordinate 157,493 downwards.
TTTTATACCAGGTAAAGGAGGAAAATGGCAACTGTCCTTTGTATTTTCACTCTTCTACAAGCAAACATTCACACAATAACACTGCTCAGCAGAAAATGGAATATACAAGGATCACACCAGATTTCTGTACTTTCAGGGTTCACTGGCAAAGCAAAGCTATTTATTTTACCCAAGGAAACGGCTAGTTGTCTGGAAAATGGAGTCTCTTACACTGGCTTACTGACAATAAAAACCGTCAGTGTGTTCACTTATAACTAAGATTTCCCTTCTGCAAAATCAAACCAACTGAACTTCAGCTGGAAATTTCTGGCACTCTTAATCACAGGCCAAATGAATTAATTGATTTCAATAGCCTTTGTTTCTGTAGCAGCCTAAAAACATTATTTAAGCCTGCTAATTCTACATTACAGATGGCACCTTACAGAGAACTTAAAAATCAGCAAGTAGGGGCCTCCTTGCTTTTTACACATGGGGAAGCAGAAAGGACTGAATGTTAGATGTAAAAAGAAGATTATGAAGTAAATGATCAAACATGAAAATACCACCCAAAATGAGATTTACTTTTTTGTGAGAGCAAAGATAAAGGACCGACTCAGATAATTTTTCTTGGAGGTTTCCACTTTACTGAAGCAAGGAAAAGAGGGAAAGAATGAGGGAGATCTCTGAAGCAAATGGAACTTATTATTTGTGTTGGGGAAAGAGTTTGCTCTTTATTGATATATATATATATATATATATATTTATATTTATATTTATATATATATATATTCCATTTTATTCACACCTTTAAAATCTGCTTTAACTCTTACATATTTCTCTACTGTTGCTTTCCCTGATGGGTTATTATTGAATAATGCCCTGTCTTAACATTAAGTGAACTCTTTAGGTCAGTTAACTCTATAGTATTCCTTGATCTTTTTACAGAAATTTTTATTTTTATTTATTTATTTGAGACAGAGAGAGACAGCATGAGCTGGGTACAAGGGCAGAGGGAGAAGCAGACTCCCCACTAAGCAGGGAGCCCAACTCGGGGCTCAATCCCAGGACCTAGAGATCATAACCTCAGCCCAAGGCAGACAGGTAACCAACTCAGCCACCCACGCACCCCTAGAGAAATTTTCCTATAGGATCTCAAGATAAGATAGGTAAAGACTGAGCATATATTATACTACATTCTAAAACCCCAATATAATGTAAAGATTTTAAGGGATAACACCAACTTTAAAATTACTTGGAACGATCCCTGATAAAAGCCTACATCCCTTGGTAGCAGTAAGATACTAACCACTAACCATAGCCTCTCTCACTCTGCATCATCAATTTCTTCTTGATTGCTCCTTTTATTGATTTCAACTAGCTAGAAACAGGTTCCCCTGTGGGGCAGAAACCTGCCATTCTGTAGTATTAATGTAATCCTAATACTATAAAAAGAATTTATAAATGATAAAGGTATTATTTCAGATTCAGAATAAAAAGATATATTATTTAATAAGTACTACTGCATCAATCTGTTACCTGTTTGAAAATATATGTGAATCTGTCCAAATGCCTATGCAACAGCCACAAACCATGAGTCCTTGGAGAAGCCAGGTGTCTTGAGAATGCCACCAAAGCACCTCATGCTCCAATGAGTATCCCACTAGCATTACAGAACAAAAGCTAGGGGTCATACACTCTCTAGCTAAATCTTTTGGGTCATATGTCCTGAACTCTTCCATTAATCACTGCATTCATTCATTCATTCGACGATGACATCTGGATTCTACTTCACGCCAGGCATCCTCACGTATTCTACTGCCCACTTTAATTTCCCGCCCTCATGGAGCTTACATTCTCCTGCCCACTTTCTCTCCTCTAACAGACCATGAGGATCAATCCCATCACACTCTCCCTCCATCCATGTACTTGCCACAATCAGAAGTGCAAACCCCTCGGGTCATCCATCATCTCCTGGATTCTTGCAACTTTACTGTTTTATGTATCTCCTAATCTGATCAAATTCCCATCCCTCTCAACCCTCCCAAATCCTGTGTTATTCCACTGTACTCTCTATTGTTCTGTGCAGTCCCTTCAAAAAAGGTTCCTCTTCTCTCACACCTTGTATGTTTATAAACTTGGGAGATAATGCCTTCCTCAACACTGTTTCGAACTTCAGTCATCTTGGATCCTCCAAATTCCCAAGTCCCCCAAGGCTCACGTCATCAATTATACCACTCACTAGCTACTCATTTCATTTTCTTGCTTCTACCTCATCCACTATTTGCCTCAGGCCCTGACTCACTGTCTTCCTCTTTATCCATTTCAGCAATCATTCTTGATGACTTCAGTGTTGTCATGTTGAATCACTGAATAACCTGACTGCTAAGTTCTTTGACTTCACTTCAGTGATAATTCCTCCAAGCCAATAAGTCTTGGGCCTGGAACATCTGAGTCATGCACTCCAAAATTCTTAACTTTTACTTTTCATATATAAGAATAATACCTTTAAAATATGAATGTTAAGTACCTCCTTCTTTTGTAATTCACTTACCCCTCTACATCGTGACTCTATTAGTTTTACTGAACTGAACTGACCGTTCCCAATTTCACTGACTCTTACCAACTCAGTTAATTCTTACCAAATTCACTGGTTCTTATATTTCATTATTCATCAACCCCTGCCCCCTCCATTGTCAGTGCTTCCTCCAAAATGCAAACCCACTGTCAGCACTTCTTCTAAAATACAAACCCATCCAATTCCTTTCCTCTCCATTAGTACCTTGTTGGCCTAACTTCATAATATCTCTTGCCTGAACTAAGGGAATACACATAATTAGTCTCCTGTGTTCATTTTTTCTCCCTCACAATCAATTTTACATAGTATTCAGAGGATTGGATCTTTTAAAAATACACATCAGATATTACTCCCATGATTAAAATCCTATATTGGGCTTTCCAATTAATTGGGTTAAGAATCTAAATCCCTTAACACAACTTACAAGGCAAAAAATGATCTGGCTCCTGACTACTTCAATCTCTTATCACTCTCTCCTTTATTTACTATGCTCCAGTAATACTGGACTTCTTTCAGATCCTTAAACACACCAAGCTGAATCCTATCTCAGGGCCTTTGCACTTGCTGTTCTCTCTGCCTAGACACCCTATCTTCTATTTATGTGCATGGTTAACTCCTTCAGATCATTCGTGTTTCAGCTCACATGTTTTCTTTTCCCTAACCAGTGTCTAATGACTTCATTCCTCCCGTCCCCTTATTATACTCATATTGTCCTATATTATTTCTTTATAGAACACCACAACATAAAACTGTATTATTTGCTTTTTTATTGGATGTCTGCTCCACTAGATGATAAATCCATGACAGAACCTTGCCTCTGTTATAAACCAAGCATCTACAATAGTGAGTGGCAGATGATAAGTATTTCATAAGCCCTTGCTGGATTTATTATATGCTTATATAATAAACATGAGCAGGGATCACTGAAGTCTGAGACTAAGGGAAAATGAGGAAGAAGAAGACACAGCTATAGATTTAGAACAAGGAACTAGCCCCTATTATCAACTGAAATCAATTACTCATATAAATACTTCTGACCCAAACAGCTTAACTGTCCCATGATTTTTCAGTTGATTTTCTTGGGACTACCTACATAATTATCAGACATTAATGCCAAGGATTAATCATAATATGCCAGGTGAGATTTTCTAAGTGTAGAATTGAACTATTGCTTACCTTATAATTTTGAGAGTCATAGGACATGACTAACTTACATTGGGTTTACTTTTTTCTAAAATTCCTAACTTTTTTTACATTTATTTTTGCTAATTTTATCCATCTCTACCACCAACTATGTCCCAGAAGAGAAAAATTATTTGACCTAAACTACACATAACTATATTAATTTTTTTTCTTTCTCCTACAACATTGGGTCTTAGACTCCTAATATATGTTCAAAGGATGATCTGGTTATGGAATATGTGTGCCATCCCTCCCCACTTAGGAATAGCCACAAATTTAGGAAGTAAGCAGTAGAAGCCCTCATCCAAGTCATGAATTGATCCTTTAAAACATTATCCTTTGTTCAACTCCTTCAACTTATCATGAATCTAAAAATTTGACAATCATTAACCTCATTTTCATTATTAAATTCAATGGGATCTTAAGAGCCTTTCTTTGATAACTTGTTAAAACTAACATTTCCCCCAATCTACCAAAAATGTGTTGAATTCGGTGTGATTTGTTTCTTGAGAACTTAATTCTGGGTCTTGGCAATTCTGTCCTTTTCTCGGTGCTCACTGGCAAGGCTTTAAAAATGTTTTCTAGATTTTTTTCCAGGTGACCTCAAGTTCAAACTACTTTACAGTTTACAAGTTTTTTTCTTTTTTCTTCATTGAAACTTAATACTACATTTACCTGTTCCAAGTCTTCTATTTTCTTTCCCATTTTTCAGGATTTTTTTTAAATGCATATAGTGTTACTTACCAAATCTCATCTGTAAGTTCTTTAAATGTTGGGTTATAAATCATTGGGAGCTCATCTAGAATCCCTTTCTATTTGGCACTTTAATTCCCTCCAGAATGTAAACTAACTAACCAGAACTTTTTCAGTATTTATCTCTGGGTTTGGGTGACTTTTGTTTGCTTGTTTATATCCTTCAACAATGAGCATTTGTTAACTTACAGTAACCCCTGACAACACCACTTTTTTACTCTCTTAATGTCTGGTCATTTCATTTTTCATATTTAAACATTTTTGTGTGTGTGAATGTACATTTTCTTAACATGCATGTGGCACTGTTTCAATATCTTTGATAAGAGATTTGCTCATTTAATAACAGATACTTGATGCCATTGTAGTAAGCAAAGGATAAATTTGAGTCCACCAAGTTTGTTTAAAACTGTTACTTCTTATTGATTAAAACTTTCAGAAACTTATTCTCAAATTTTTTTCTCATGAATTACTAGGATATTGGGACAAAGAATAAAGTATATGAAAAGACAATATAAATATGTACCTGTACCCCAAAAATTGCATAGATTTCATCCTAGCTTTAATACACTCTATTCAAAGAAATAAATACAGACTCTTAGGAATAATTAATTAGGCACAACTTGGAGGTGAACACCTTTCACAAAACTGGACACAGAAGCAGCATTCAACATATACTGTTACTAGTCATAAAAATAAAGAAAAACAAAAGGAGAGACATAAACGGTTGAGCCTGCTTTTAAGATTAATTTAATTTGAAAGGACTTCTTCAATTTGACTAAGAAATGGAAAACTGAAATGCCTAAATATCCATACCTGTCACATGTTTTATACATTATGTAATATATTTCTTCAATTTTCTTTTATAAAATCATACTATCATAATAAACACACCTTCACATAACATAAAGGTAGAAAAACCTGGTCTCCTGAAACTTTCAATGTGACTAAAATATGTAAAATTGAAAAAATTAAGGATAGAAAGGATAGAAAATTAAGCCTTCCATCATGGATGAAGATTGCCTATTACCAATATTCTTTAAGTTGTGACATCTTTTGAAATTAAGAAGTTCATTACACGGGCACCTGGGTGGCTCAGTGGGTTAAAGCCTCTGCCTTTGGCTCAGGTCGTGATCCCAGGGTCCTGGGATCAGGCCCTGCATCAGGCTCTCTGCTCAGCGGGGAGCCTGCTTTCCCCTTTCTCTCTGCCTGCCTCTCTGCCTACCTGTGATCTCTGTCAAATAAGTAAATAAAAAAATCTTAAAAAAAAAAAAAGTTCATTACAGGAGGAGCCTTCAACAGTAGTGACTTTTAATCAAGAAGGTAAGTTCCTTTTACTTTCTGGTAAAAGGAATTCAGTATTCCTTTTAGGAATAAATAAAGGAATTGTTTAATTCAGTAAAATAATTTCAATGTAATTTACCTCCATACAGGTGAAACAGAAAGAATTTATCTGAATAGTATTGGTGGTCTGATAAAACTTCTAAGGAACTTAGTGCATTCAGATCTCTCCAGAATGTAAATAAACCAAATTTTTTTCAGTATTTACCTCTGGATTTGGATGATTTTTGTTTGTTTGTTTGTTTGTTTATATATTTCAACAATGAGCACAGGGACCATGAAAGTCAATTTCTGCTATCACAAATAACGATTTTTATTTTTAAAAAATACTTATAAGCGGTAGTCTTCCCAGATTAATTTAGGAAAGTAAACAAGTATTTCCAGAGTTAAACAGAGTAATGAACAATTTTTGTGTGAAAATGCAGAGTAGATAGGAACTATGTTACTTCAATGATTCTAAAATACTCTTCTCATAAGTAACTGAAGCATAGTAACCACTTATGTTCAATAGATGGCGATCTTTACATTATACAGTGGTCACCAAACCAGCATTTGCATAGGACAGTATATCCCACCAGTAGAAAATGAAATGAGATAAATTCAAATACTCCACATTTTGCAATAGACAAAAATTAGTGCTTGGTTACACACTCATTTTTTGGACCTATGGATTTTTTTCTAGGTTGACGAATGTACTCTGCACTAAGAGATTCTATCTGGCTGTTACTATTTTTATTTTTTAAAATTAGGAGACTCAATCTCAGGAAACAAACTGAGGGTTGCTGGGGGTTGGGGGGGTTAGGATAGGGTAGTTGGGTTATGGACACTGGGGAGGGCATGTGCTATGGTGAATGCTGTGAAATGCGTAAGCCTGACGATTCACAGACCTGTATCCCTGGAGCAAATAATACATTATATGTTAATAAAAATAAGTAAAAAAAAAAATTAGACTCTGTTATGGAAGTCTTTGTGTTGTATATTTTTGAGCAAATCCACTTGTTCTTACACTTCATAAAAATACATGGGAGGAGTGCCTGGGTGGCTCAGTGGGTTAAAGCCTCTGCCTTTGGCTCTAAGCCTCTGCCTTCGGCTCAGGTCAGGATCCCAGGGTTCTGGGATTGAGGCCCACATCGGGCTCTTTGCTCAGCAGGGAGCCTGCTTCCTCCTCTCTCTCTGCCTGCCTCTCTGCCTACTTGTGATCTCTGTCAAATAAATAAATAAAATCTTAAAAAATATATACAAATATGGGAATATGAGACTAGGGAGTGATCCCTGATTTCTTTGTATGGCTTATGAAGAGTAAGTTTTAGGTAATTTACTCAAGTGACATGTGTCTTAAAAAGGATAAACAATGGGAGCCCAGTGTATTTGTGAAACAGCAACGGAAGGAAGACCTGGCTCAGGTCAGCCAACTGTTTCTTCACGAAACTATTTTATGTGGGGTACCAGAATATCTGTGAACAAACTAAAATTATTTTAAAAACCTGCTATAAAAAGAGTATGTTTGGAAATCTTTATGAAATTTCTGCATTCTAAAGTTTCAATGAATGTACAAAGATGATAGGTTTCTATTCAGGAAGTAACTTAAAATCTGTTTTGACAGCCTTCAGCTAGAAAGCATGTAGACATTAACTTAGAGCTACAGGACAGCCCATACAGAGAGGATCTTTTCCCCTAGTACTGTTTCATTGCTTTGTGTAATTTAACTGGTGACTAGAGTTTGAACTATTTTCCTACCAAAGGGAGAGGCAGTTACTCCTCCCTTGAAGGATATTTTAAGTCTTTGAAAATTAAAAACTCCTATCATACATTATTCTTACCATAATATATGAAAAATCACAACCTACCATTACTTGACCAAGAGAGATAAAAGACTGATAAAATGTGTTTTGTTCATAATTTTATACATCTTTTTGCTAATCAAAATGCTATTTTTTACTTATTCATATAAACCTCTATAAGTATGAAAATTTAAAAACTGCTTATTAAATAAATATTTTACTTTATAATAGAAACTGAAAAGATGCTGAGATCAAGAAAATCACCCTTTAACTTAAGATAAATTGTATGGTGTTGACACAGTGATGTATTTTAGGTATAAATATAAATTTTTTAAGTTGTCTTTCAATGAAATTTCCTATTCTAAAAAACTTATTTGAGAGAGAGAATGAGAACAAGTGTGGGGTGGGGGGAGAGTGAGAAGCCAGCTCCCCACTGAGCAGGCAGCCCAAAACCTGGGGATCATGACCTGAGCTGAAGGCATATTCTTAACTGACTTAACTGAGCCACCCAGGTGCCCCTCAGTGAAATCTCCTACAGCCCCCCATAATTCTCTACTCTGGTAAATCACATAGTATTATTAGCTTCCCACTATTAATATGCTGTTGATAATATAGCTGTTGCTTCTTTTCAGTCAATGTTGCAAATTAGACTCTTTAACTTCAAACTTCATTTCTTTAGGAATGAAAAAAACTCTGGGTTTTCCAGAGTACTAGGCATTTCACACATCCATTTCTAAAATTAGTCAGGTATTGTCATATCACACGAGTCACTAAGCTATTCATGCTGAAAAAGATAAAAAACACAAAAGAAGATGGATTAAGAAACAAATTTTTCATTTAATTTTAGAAAGTACTTCCATAACCATTTAACAAAGAGATAATGCCAGAAAGAAAGCATCAACACTTTTGCCAATCAGGTTGCCAATGCACAATTCTCCTTGGAAGCAACTACGGTACGGTTCCAATTTACCTAGAATACAAATATTAATGTCTTGATTTTTATAAAAACTTGACTTACATTGAATTTATAGCCAATTAAAAGTTATGTTTACCATGCTGCTAAAAATTTCCCTAATATTTAAAAAATAAGAAATTGGAGAAATATGCATCAGAAACCATTAGTTAGTGCTAACTAGTGCTACATATGGTAAGGATACACAAACACTTGTGTTCAAAGAGCTTATACTCTAGTTAGAGATATAGGGCAGGGAGACAAACACCTGTAATCCAAAACAGAAAAAGAGGCACCACAACAGAGATGATAACAATCCTTCTGAGTCCAAGTCAGTGAGTCTACTTAAGAATAACTTCTTTTAGATACTAACCTGCCAAATTGATATTAGTACCGAAAGGCCACTGGTATATATTATGGACTGAATGGTTTCCCCCCAAAATTCATATGTTGAAGCCCTAACCCTCCAGTGTGACAGTATTTTGATATAAGGCCTACAAGATGGTAACTCAAGTTAAATGAGGTCATAAGAGTGAGTCCCTGATATGAGAAGATTAGTATTCTTACAGAAAGAGGAGACATCAGAGCTCTCTCTTTGTGTGTCCACGGAGGAAAGGCCATGTGAAGACACATGGAGAAGGTGGCCATCTGCAAGCCAGACAGAATAGACTTCCCAGAAATCTACCCGCATAGGACCTTGGTCTTGGACTTCTAACTTCTAGAACTGTTAGAAAATACATTTCTGTCATTTAAGTTACCTAGTCTGTGGTATTTAGGTAGCAGCCTGCGCTGACTAATACAGTATATTTCTAATTTAAGAATTAGTTCACCAGAGATGAATCTTACAGTCCTAACATCGACTTTCAAATTATATTTTTGTATTTTTTATATTTGTACTACTTACGTATTTATTGTATTTATATACATTTATATTAAATGTCCATTTATATATTGAATGTATAAAGCTTTACTTAGTTACAGTTATATCTAGAAAGAAATACTATGCCTGTTAGAATGCCTTTTCCCGGGGTGCCTGGGTGGCTCAGAGGGTTAAGCCTCTGCCTTTAGCTCAGGTCATGATCTCAGGGTCCTGGTATCAAGCCCTGCATTAGGCTCTCTGCTCAGCAGGGAGCCTGCTTCCCCCTCTCTCTCTGCCTGCCTTCTGCCTACTTGTGATCTCTATACATCAAATTAAATAAAATCTTTTCAAAAAATGCCTTTTCCTTCCAATTTATATTATTATACTAACACTCTTGGCTTCAAAGAGCTCATACTCTAGTTGAAGATTTATGACATTAATAGACTAAGATCTACAATACAAATTAGGAAAGGAGTGGTAGAAATTACATAGTATATTACTTCAGAAGATTATTGCCACTGTGGAGGATGGAGGTGGCACACTGTGGGTGAGTCTGTGTGGCTGGAACTGTAGGAAGGAATAAGAAAATCTTGGAAGAGGGAGGATTTGCCCTCAGCCCAGTCATTCTCACTGGCACACCACAGGCGTTTGGGGCAGGATCATGCTTCATTCTGTGAAATTATTCAGAGCATTATAAGACATTTAGCATCCTTAGCCCCCACTAGCATCCTCCTGGCCCTGTAAGATCTGTATTCTCCCCTACACATTTCCTGCTATGCTGCTACTCAGCAGCATCTCCCCCAAGAGAAAAGAGAAAGTAAACTTTTATGGATGTAAAGAAAACAGCAGATGTGTTCAAATAAAATGTATTAAGTGACTGAGTAAATGGCTAATACAGTTTATTCTAAAATGCTGCATATGGAAAATTTGTAACATACAAAATCATAATAATATTTTGTTAAGTGCTGCTTGTTAGTTTTAACAGTTTATTTCATTTACTCAGAGTTCATCCTAATTTTCCACTTTGAAACTTTTAATTGATTCATTCATATAGCCTTGACTACATCTGATTTCTAAATTGCTTTACCAACTCATTACTCCCAGAATGCTTCTGATGCAATTACCTAAAAAAATCCTTTACTCAAGGCAAAGAAAAGTAATGTGACCTCTTTTTGGCTTCCATATACCTTGCAGGCTGCACGAACCTGATCTTTCATTTTAAGGGTTTCCCAAAATGCTGTTTGTGATCTGGGTTGAAAATTCAAGGAGAAGGGATCAGAAGTGACAAAGATGGAGAAAATGATGGGGAGATGAAGAAATGAGAAGAATCCACACAACTGAGGCCAAGCTGGGATCTACAAGAGCCAGGTTATCTCTACGGAGGCTGAAATGGTTAGGCTTTTCACTTCACTAAGTCAATAGACTTAGAATAATACCCCTCCAGTCAGCTCACGAGCTGTGGCTTTGGAGGAGGGGCACCTGCTGCTGAGGTGACATGTGAAGGGGCTGACCCCTGAAGGCTATCTGCCCCCTACACACACACACACACAGACACACACACACACACCCCACACACACGCCAACAGTGGTATCAAGTCCTCCACTGAGGTGGTATCTGGAAGGGCTTCACAGTGTCCACCACTGAAAAACTTCCTTATTTTAAAGAAGTGGGAAACTCAGGGGGAGAAACTTATAAGTTACGAATCTGAGTCTCAAACTCAGAATTTATCATTCTTTGCTTATCATTCTGTAGTAATGACATCTATTTTGGAAAGAATGAACAAGGAAATATTTACTTGGTTTAAGTAATTTTCTTGAGTGAGACAAGGAATGAGTTCAAACAATTCTTGATACGTTTTTATAGACAGAACTGAACTGTCAAAGTCATCCCTAAATTATGAATTAAGGTACTTTATGTCTAATTTCTACACATTAGAAGTGTTGTTTTTTAATATCTTTATGTGTGTTTTACAGGGCATTTTGATCTCTACTAATGCATTACCAACATATACTATAATAATGCCTCCTTTTCTTAAGTCTTCATTGGGTCTAATGGGAAAAGCATAAAAATGATAACTATGCCCAGAGCAACACTAAGTAAATGAATGTAATTTATTTAGCTTTGATAAAATTTTGATAAACCTCCTTAGTTCTTCATTTTTAAATTTTTCTTGAAACTGGTTAGATATAAGACAACTTCCCATTCAAAATGCTGTGGATAATATGGGGAATGTAAGATACAAATATACATATTACATCTTTTTTTTTTCCAAAGATTTTATTTATTAATTTGACAGACAGAGATCACAAGTAGGCAGAGAGGCAGGCAGAGAGAGAGGGGGAAGCAGGCTCCCCGCGGAGCAGAGAGCCCAATGCGGGGCTCGATCCCAGGACTCCGGGACCATGACCTGAGCCGAAGGCAGAGGCTTTAACCCACTGAGCCACCCAGGCGCCCCTACATATTACATCTTTAAATCATGCTTCCTATCACATACTGTATTATGGATATACTGCCCCTTCTGTTCTGTATACTTCCTATGCTCCTTTTCACCTCAGGGTTTCCACACTCACTTCATCTGCCTTGAACAGAGACCCAAAGTCATCGCATGGCTGACTCTTTTTCCTCTCTCAGGTGATAGCATTAAGGTTATCTCCTCAGAGGTCCACACAACCTAGGGAATCCCTCCATGTGTAGGCCACACTTCCTTCATTTTATCTCAGATCACCTTGTTTATGTATTTATCTGCTACTCATTATTTAACCCCTAGTACATATCTGTGCCTGGCATTTAAGTAATTATTTCACATGGAAGAATAACTCAAACAACAAATGGATATTTGTGATTTATAGGATTTTAAATATGAATCAGAGATGCAAAAAATTATGAGATTTTTAATCTGGGGAAATCAACTCACCCAAATTTCTGAATAAATCTGAATAAAACATGGGACAGTTACTCTCTATCTTAATATCATAATTTTTATTAAATAAGTTCTCTACAATATTTTTATCTGAGTCTTCCTAACAGGCATCTTAAACGGCAGAAGGTTGTATAAAATGAGTGTTTCTGTTTCCATAAATAATAAATTTTTCAAGGTAACAAAAATATTCACTTTGCGGGAGACAGTCCATTTTCTAATTGGTAAAACCTTGCAAAAACGTTGAAAATTTTTTAACTTTCAATTTCTACTTTAAAAACAAGCCTATAATAAAGAAAGTCTGTATAAGAGAGACAAACAAAAACAAGCTATAAATTAGGTCACTAGACTTAGAATAATATTTTTGCAAGGAGCTTTTACAATATTTGGCTAGTTTTTAAACTAGGAATATAAGACGTCCCAGAAGATCAATTGAACACAGGAATTCAACCTCTGACGGGGTTAAGTGGAATGTCTTTTGTGATCCAGGTTGAACATTTATACTCATACTCAGATATAGATCACTCTACTTACCTAAGTAAATGCTTTCAATGAGATATTAAGTAGTTCAACTTTACTTATTTCATGTTATGAAGTTCTATACATGTTCACTTGTCTTTACTAGGGAGAAAGTCTTCTATTTACCTAAAATTCTCATTCTAGTAGCTCTCTCTCTCAACTACGTAGTTACTCTAGAAATTTGGTGCTTGGTGGGAATTACCTTGTTTACTCTACCCTACCACTTATTTTCATGAGAATTTGATTCCATCTACTTTCAAATATCATCTTTTGAGATGAATGAGAATTATTAGGTATAGGAAAGCCTGGTCTAAGAAAGAATATTTTCTTATAGAGGCCATAGACACAGTAATAATGGATTGATGTCAGGATCATAAAGCCACAAGCAGTATCTGATACAGTAGAAGAGGGACACCTTACTAAATTATGAAGTACAGTGGAAATAAGCATAGATAAATCCTAGATCTTTAAATACATTTTGTATACAAAATTTTAGATAGTAATCTAAATTTTTAGTAGATAGTAATCTAAAATTTCAGTAAACCGAAATTAATGTTAGTTTCTCCAAATTACCAGGTAGTTGTTCTAGTCTATGGTGACATCAAAGTGAAAAAAAAAATGCAAAAAAATAAAAATGTCTTGAACGGGAGCACCTGGCTGGCCCAGTCAGTAGAGTATGCAACACTTGATCTCAGGGTTGTGAGTTTGAACCCCACACTGGGTGGGGTTATAAAATAATAAAAATAATTATATAAATATAATTATATTTATTATAAAAATAATTATATTATAAAAATAATATATATAATTATAAAAATAATAATAATAATAATAATATAATATAATATAATATAAATTAATTTTTAAATGCCTTGAATGCAGGCAAAATCCCCCAGTAATCATTTTCCACAAAGACTAATGCTATGTTGTGCCATAGTCTAATTTTCTATGTTACTCACATAAGGTATTATGTCAAATAACATGACAATTCAGAAAAAAAAATATGGGCCTTTGTCATACTCCACACTCATTCCAGCAGTCTCTCAAAATTAAAAATGTTTTGCAAATGAAATGTCGAGAGAATTATTTATTTTATCTAAGTGATAGTGTAACAAGTCCTGGATGGCACTGTTACTGGTTTCAGGGAAACAGAAAACAATTACAAAGCTAAGTTAAAGGCAACTTTATTACAGTACTTTTCCAAACTTCAAAATGCATTTATTATTGAATTTAGAACTAACGTATAATACATTATATTACAAAACAGAAAGCATATCTGGTCGGATATTAGCTTGCATGTATTGCCCAAAATATAGTTTCCTAAGAAGAGCAGCAACACACAATAGTTTATATCACTAAGTAAAATATTTCTGATGTCACATAAAGAATCATTTATAATTTATTTTATGTTCATTTAAAAACAAAACAAAGTTATCTTTTCTATTTCTTACTAGTTAATGCCTTGAAGTTGTTTATACCCTAAGAACATCCACCAGTTTGGAAATACTTCCTTTGGTAGAAAATAGGATTTTTGAAGCTAACCAGACTAAAAGAACACTCAATTTCCCCACTGCAAATAGGGGCAAAATTCTCTTCTTTCCTTTTTTAGGAGCCAAATCTGGGCCTCCTTCTCTTCATAGCCATCCTGACATAATACCTGCTTTAAAAAATACCCAAATCTACAATAAAATCTATTCTAATAAAGTCTTCTCTGTTTTACCTTGCCTCCTCCTATTTGCTTATTTAGGATAATTTACAACCCACCTTGAACATTATGTAATAATGAATTTAAAAGTAATCTTGGGAAAGATAATAACACTAAGGGTGTATTTTCAAAATTAGATGAGAATATTATTTGCTCATCTGCCTCTGCTTCCCACAATCAACCAAATTCAACTTACAATTAGAGTTCCTCTTCCAACATCACTACCCTAATAACAATGGAAACAGATATAAGACCACTGAACAGATCAGAGTCCCTTACTTTGCTCTCTTGGTTTAATATTTGTGAGCTACCAACTAGCACAAAACAAGTTAATCTTCCTCTTCTTTACAACTGCAGGAAATGGTTAGAAAAGTATAGAAAAGATTCTATTTTTTCACAAGGCAAATTTAATACAGATTTTGCTGTGAGGTTGGAAAAAAAGAAAAAGTGAATGAAAAGGTATGTGCTGGTTGCTTGGGGGGCAAGACTCATAAATCACTGTACGTTAAGAGCACGTGCTGAAACTTCATGGTGCCAGTCACGTAATTTTGTGTATTTGGGACTAAAGACGTGAAGGGGTATCTTTTCCCTGTGGAAAAAAAAAAAAGAAAAGAAAAGAAAAGAAAAGTGACAGAAGAGTCATAAGAAAGAGAAAGAAAAAGTTTCTACACTTAGTTCATCATGCAGAAAACATGCTTTATAAAAGTTTAATTTTACATAACTATTTTATTTAATAGCAAAGATTTTAAATGTAGAGCATTTTTATAAACACAGAAATTATTTTTGGAAATCCATTTTTATGCCCAAAACAAAATTTCTACAAGACAACACAAACTCATTCATGGAGATCCATAGCGTTAGCAAAGCAATCCCAAATATACTCTTCTGCTCACTTTTTTCAATATGAAAGGAAATTAACCTTACATGAAATGCAGACAGTATCTACTAATTCAAAAATCTGTAAGTTTTTTAATCCCACAGTTAAGTCCCACCAAAGATACCAAAGTTAAATGCTTAGCTTCTAGTTACAAAGACAAAAAGCCATACCACTACACTTGAAAATGTGAAAAAATAAAGCGAGATCATTCATGAAAAGGAAAGCATTCCAATCAACCAAAGAAATGGACAACTTACTTTGCCTTCTTTGTATTTTCAGTGTCCGATTCTTTCACTGAAATAGAATAAGTAATATCCAACATTAGTTGACTTTTTTTTAACTTGAAAAATCATTGAACAATTACCTGTACCAATATCAAATGGTCAAGCTGCACAGAGACACTAAAAACCATCCCACATCATGCTGTCATTGGCTGTGTACTACGGTCAGCACTACTACTGCCGCTACTACTGCTCCCCTTTTCAATGCAACTCTCCTGGGCTAGCTTCTTATGTACGTGAACCATATGATGCATGGCATAATTTAAAAGCAAACTGCCTCAGGAAAATTACTGTTTTCCAATAATTACCCATCTGTCTAAATGCTATTCTCTATGCCAAAGAACATTTGTATATTACAATCCCTAGGTATTCACTTACGATGTTCAGTTCCAGTGATCTGGGCGAGGATCCGGAAAGAACGAGACTGAGTTGTTCCAGTCCGTGGACGCCAGTCTTCAGTGTCCTCAATCAGTCTCTTCTTGCTGGCATCACTATGAGTTGGTATGTGATAAAACTCTGTATTGCGCTCCACAATGTGTTTTCTTGGTGGGCTAGGAAGGGAAGAATTACAAATTTTTAAATCATGTTAAGGATAAAATATCCTCTACCAAATTAATTATAATTTACACATTTAATATCAATGCTTTTTTTAATCTATCTTTTGCTTTGCCTAGTGAACTCAGCCTCAATTTTCTTAAAAAGATGCCCTGCTATAATAGACTTTTTCTGAAACTAGTAAAAAAAAAAAAAGACATTTATATGCTAACATAAAATAATATAAGTATCTATTCAAAAGAAAGTTTACCGTTTAGGTGGGGTTTTCCTTTTAATGGACAGAAGAAGGCAGCAGAAGAGAGAATCCAGCATAAAGAAAAGGAAAAGAATAAGAAAAGAAGGAAAATAATGAGAGCTGTAAAGTCCAGAGTTTAAAAAAAAATTTTTTTATAATTACGTGTATTGTTCTTCTACCTATCTTATGCTTCACTAAACACAGCTATGGACTATATTTGCAACCACCATTAAATATCAACATATTCCCAAAATGTATTGGCTTTCACAAAATTAAAGGAACGTATCTTCACTACTCCCGGGAACTGGTTTAGTACAGGCTAAGTCAGTAATTCCAAACACAATTTTGAAAAGGGTCAGAACTGTTACTTTCTATGGCTTTCTCATTCATGTGTAGATATCCATCATCCTAAATAAAGTTATGTGCAGGGTCAGTGTAGGGAATAAGAGCTGTGGTATATGGGAAACCAATAAATTTATCAAAACACCAAGATGTAAATCTTGGCTCTATAATTTTACAGATGTGTGATTTTTGGACAAGCCAACCTCACTGAGCCTTTTTCTTTTCATTTATAGATGAGTATATCACATACAAAGTGGCACTGTTCTAAGCATTAAATGAAATAATATGCGTGAAAGGGACTGTAAACTATAGAATTCAAGAACTTTGAGTTTGCTAAGAACATTCATCTTTCTATTAACAAAGCATAAACATTAAGGAATTTATTAAACACATTAATACTTTGGTCTAAGATCTACTAACATAATGAATACTCCATTCTCTTCCCCCTCCCCATCAAAACAGGACAAACTCAAACTTTTGGAAGCTATAAGTCTAATTCCAGGAGAGATAAAGGAGCCTAAGTCTGGACTAGCAAACTATTGCCATAAGATCCAAGCAGAGAAAGTGCTCAAAGAGTATCAGATGTGAGTGTCAACACCTCCTGGGTGTAACTCCTTGCTACAAAAACACAGTACTATCAGAATGCCACTGGACTGCTGTCATTTTAATAGTTACACTACTAAAACTGTTTTGGTATACTGAAGTGTTCTTGCCCAATGAACAATATGATAGGATTAACATTAACACTGGCTTTATTTTTTTTTTAAACTTTGTTTCTTTTTTTTAAAGATTTTTATTTATTTGACAGAGAGAGATCACAGTAGACAGAGAGACAGGCAGAGAGAGAGAGGGAAGCAGGCTCCCTGCTGAGCAGAGAGCCCGATGGGGGACTCGATCCCAGGACCCTGAGATCATGACCTGAGCCGAAGGCAGCGGCTTAACCCACTGAGCCACCCAGGCGCCCTAACACTGGCTTTAAAAACAGACAAGTAAGGGGCGCCTGGGTGGCTCAGTGGGTTAAGCCTCTGCCTTCGGCTCAGGTCATGATCTCAGGGTCCTGGGATTGAGCCCCATGTCTGGCTCTCTGCTCAGCAGGGAGCCTGCTTCCCCCGTTCTCTCTGTCTGCCTCTCTGCCTAAAAAACAAAACAACAACAACAACAAAAAACCCCAAAAAACCAGACGAGTAATAGTTTCAAGCAAGTCATTTAACTTCTCCAAATCTCAGTTCTACCCATCTGAGTAAAGGGGATTGCATCTACCTTAAAGAGTTGTTTTGAGGAATAAATAAGATCAATAATATATATAAAGTGTTCTCTAAAGTACTAATGCACAGTAATGATTACATAATGGGTTCTTTTATGATCACTAAAAACGTTATTTGAAATGCATGTTTTAAGACTATGGGTCATTGGGGGCGCCTGGGTGGCTCAGTGGAGTAAGCCTCTGCCTTCGGCTCAGGTCATGGTCTCGGGGTCTCAGGGTCCTGGAATCGAGTCCCACATCAGGCACTCTGTTTTGCAGGGAGTCTGCTTCCTCCTCTCTCTCTCTGCCTGCCTCTCTACCTACTTGTGATCTCTGTCTGTCAAATAAATAAATAAAATATATAAAAAAGACTATGGATCATCGGAATATTTAAAGAACAGAAGAGGGGTGCCTCAGTTGGCTCAGGGTTAAGTGTCCCACCCTTGGTTTCCACTTGGGTTCAGGTCACAATATCATGGGTCATGAGGCTGAGCCATGTTGGGGCTCTGGGCTCAGTGGGAATCTGCTTGAGATTCTCTCCCTCTGTCCCATCCCCATGAGCTCTCTTTTCCTCAAATAAATAAATCTTGAAAAGTAAATAACAGAATAAATAATATTTACACACAAAATATTTATAGCTTATGGTAAAATTTTAAGATTCCAAAAGTGAAATATCTGATATTAATTACTTTGCTAAAAACCCAATCTTTTTTATTTTTTTATTTATTTTATTTTTTTTAAAGATTTTATTTATTTTTATTTGAGAGAGAGGCAGTGAGAGAGAACATGAGCAAGGAGAAGGTCAGAGGGAGAAGCAGACTCCCCGTGGAGCTGGGAGTCCGATGCGGGACTCGATCCCGGGACTCCGGGATCATGACCTGAGCCGAAGGCAGTCGTCCAACCAACTGAGCCACCCAGGCGTCCCAAACCTAATCTTTTTTAAAAGAGGATCTTAGGGGGCGCCTAGGTGGCTCAGTGGGTTAAGCCTCTGCCTTCGTGATCCCGGGGTCGTGATCCCGGGGTCCTGGGATTGAGGCCCGCATCAGGCTCTCTGCTCAGCAGGGAGCCTGCTTCCCCCTCTCTTTCTGCCTGCCTCTCTGTCTACTTGTGATCTCTCTCTGTCAAATAAATAAATGAAACCTTTAAAAAAAGAGAGAATTTTTAAAAAATCAGAATACACAGAGTAATTAAAAAACACACTACATTTAGAAGATATAATTTCCTAAATAGACAACAGACATAAGGTAAAGACCTTATGCAATTACTCGAAAAACTTCATATTTAGCTACTAAACTTAAAGTTTAAATTTCTCTATAATTACTGAATGCAGTTTACTCTTAAATGGTGCTAATTTCAACTATAAGACTATTTTATTTTCTACAAAAGGTTTGGTCTGTAAAAATACAAAACAGTGGTGTCAAGCTAAGAATAAGTACACTGAGAATAATAAAATGATACCATTTAAGAATACGTTTTAGCCACAACATACTTGGAAAAAGCATGGTACACCTCTGAATCTCCAATATTCACCACAGCTTAAGGCCCTGTGTTAAGTGATATGAAGTTTCTAAACATTTACTTGGCTTTTCTGGCTCTGACATTCTAAACTCTGATGGCTGTGATAAAAGAAGAGAGTCATCTCAATGATTTTATTTTTTAAAAGTATATTTGAGATAGAACATAAATTTAACTATCAAAAGCAAATAATTTATTTCAAAATATAGATATTCAAAATTAGCAACTTTATTCATATTTTAAAAAAATACTAAACAAGAGAAACCCAAACTATGTCTCTAACTCCAGTATACACGGTCTACAACACTTATCTATTTGAAGGTTCAGCTTACTGATTTTTTCCACCGCCAAAGTGGAAAACACACCCACTGATTTAGATGAAGTTCTTTAGTATGAAAAACATGTTTCCCAGGTTCCTTAACAAATTTGAAAATTCTTGCATGGAGACGACACTAACCAAGTTTGCTGGTGGTATTAAATTGAAAGTAAGATGGAAAGTTAAAGAGAGACGATGATGAAAATTACAAAAGGAACCACTGATTAGGTACTTACACAGTGCCAGGGTTACTGAAGGAAGAATAGTACACACAAGAAATATGTAATAGAGTAGAGAAGACATTGATGTTCCCAGGATAATGGAAAATGGACAAATATGAGGCAAAAGGGGGGGGAATAGAAAAAGGAAGAGAGAAAGAGAAAAGAAAATAAAAAATGAAATAATGAAATTCAAAACAATGAATTTACATGAAGATATTGCACAAAACATCATGCTTCAAAATAAACATGTAAACACAAACAAAAATGAACAAATGTTAGTCAAAATTCTGCTATATGTTAACAGAGAAAGATTCACTATTTAAAAAGATCTCTAGGTTTATATATTTCATTTTAGCATGAATCCAAATTCCTATTATGTTCCTAACAAAAGGGAGAGAATAAAATAATTACTGGATGTAAGATGTAGAAACAGAACATTTTAGAACCACTTAAAATCAGAAAGTCTTTCACTCACATAACATGCGAAGTATATATTAATAGCAAATGTAATCTCACAAAAATTATCCTGAATCATTAAAATAAAAACTTAATCCCCTGCCAAAATTACTATATTGTACACCTGAAACTGTATGTTAACTGGGAGTAAGAGAAAAACCTAAAAAGCCAAAAAAATTATCCTGAAACAGATACTACAAAGAAATAACATGCTATTTGATTTTTCTCTTATTTTTAAAAAATGTGATTATGACAGAAAATATAGGAAGCATACTGGATCATAAATAATGGGCTACCACTTATGTGTCTGTCATTACCACGTTTATTCACAAGCAAATCCCAGTAAGTTTGATATTGATTCGTAGGAACTCATGCTTTCATTTCCTATTATTTTTATTATTACTCAAAAAGGCATGCCTGATATGATATAGTAAAGGAACTACAGTAATAACGTTTGAAGAAGGAAGATCTCAAAACATAATTCATTCACACAGCCTATTAATTGTAGAATCATTAAAGACAAATATATTTATACACCATTATGGACAGAGAAGACTAAAGTATAAACTCCACATAGTTTGTCAACACACTGGTGAAATCAATCCTGAAATGAAGTGTAGTCAGAGAAACTAGCAATTCATTATGAACCTAGTGACAGTTTTAATATTAACACTGTTCAGTGTAGCTGTATTTCTTGGATATATATCAAAGTCAGTTTCATAAACTCTACAGAGTTTCGCTGAAGGAGGGTGGGATGCAGGAGTATGCTGATCTCAGCATTTATTGATATGTATTCTGCTGTAGCCAGGATGCAAAGCACACTTTCCTCTGCCTTACGACTTTAAATAGTAGGGAAATAGTTTTTCAAAATAACCTCCCCTGAACAGAATTTTAGATACATATTTAAACATTTTTAAGTTTAGGGGGGAAAGTTTTATATCAACATGAAGTTGGAAGGGAATCGTTCTATTGTGTAGTAACAAATGGAGTGGCAACAAATGGAGACTAGATTGGTTTCGACCTAAAGATGCCAATTTGTATATATTGAACGAATATTTCCAAGGATTTCAGAAAATGTGCCCAGGTGGAATGGAGCATCATATACTGCAATGACATTTGTGCTAACGTGACAATGAGAAGACCTGGCTCCACACCCTGACGATGCTGCCACTTGCCCTCTGCCCTGGACAAGGTGAAATCTACAGAAGCCCCTCTTTACTGAACAGTGAAATGGTTACAATTTCTTTTTCTTTCAGAATTCTTGTAAGGGAATAAGTTTAATATATGTAAAGACACTCTGAAAACCACACAAACACAGATTTGTTGTTAGGGTAGATCCCCTAAATGATATTAAAAACAAAAAAAGTACTATCAAACCCAACTGTAGTTTATGCACATTATTCATTTATACTGCTTCAGCCCATTTAAAAACAAATACTAGTTCAAAGTAACAGAAATAAGCCAGGATCACAGTCAGGTGATGCAGAGGAAGGCATGTCAAACTGGCTTCAAAAAAACCTAAGCTTGAATCTTAATCACTTACAAATGCATGACTTGAGAAAATTAAGTAACCTCTCAGTGTTCAAAGTTTGAATGAGAATTAAATCACATAATCCACTCATAAACACCTAGCACAATGGACAGTAATACCTAATAAATTAATGAATCTGATCCTGAATTTAAAAATACATATATTTAACCTACATGCTTATATTTATTTTTCCAAGGCACAATTTTTCCCCTTTATAAGTGAAATTGTTTATTATGGACTCTAGAAACTAGTCAAAATCTTTGTGTATAAGAAATTAAATAATAAATTAGGGCTTGGAGAACTTTCACTAGTACACTTGTGTACTATATTCCTATGGGTATGGAACATGGAACTATTCAATTAGTGAAACCCCAGCCAAACTGGAATAAAGTTGTTCTAATAATTTGATCATTAATTCTCTGGTATGCCTAAAATAGTTAAATATTATATATTTTCAATTCTAATCTACATTGTGATGATACATTTCAGCACATGCTCAGACTAATCATAACACAAAATTAATTTATTATCTAATGTGATTTTTATCTATTTTTTTTTTGGGGGGGATTTCTTTTTTTTTTTTTTTTTTTTAATTTTTATTTTTTATAAACAAATTTTTATCCCCAGGGGTACATGTCTGTGAATCGCCAGGTTTACACACTTCACAGCACTAACCATAGCACCAGCCAGTGTACCATCAAGACCAAAAGACATAAAAGCGAGGTTTTAAGGGTATTCCACAGTGATTCCCAATGTCTATGCCAACTACCTATGTCATTTAATAAGTCAGTAACTATCTCTCTTAGCTAATGTCAAAAGGTATGTATAAACTTTGTATCTAGAATTACACAACTGTACATGTAGAGGTCTAAAACTTCCAGCAACATTGCTGAAAAATCAAAAAGGTTCTTAAGGAACTTTACCTGGGAAACACTGGTTTGTTATGTGAATTTGGAAAACGATTCAGTTTTGTACATGTTATTTGCTAATGGTACGTATGTTTATGCTTTCTCTTGTTTCTTTCTCTTTGTCTTCTAACAGTCTTGACTGACACAAATTACATTCCCTCAAGCATTACGTCTTATAAACCACTACACAGCAAACCCCACATATATTTTATGGCAAAAGTTAAATACTATTATTTATTACCAAAAAGCAATTCACTACAACATAGCAATGCAAACCAAACTTATTGAAAACACTAAATGTGTTTTTTTTAATGACAGCGATTTTGCAAAATGTTAATTTTGCAAAAATCAGACACATTCATGCTCTTTACTCATATATAAATCACCATATTTCCTCTCCAGTAATGTGGATACTAACTTTGTCACTTGTGTTTTCTGTAAAAAGAAAAGCATTTTAAAATATTACTACCATATCATACTTTGTATCTTCCAAGGCCATCAGTTTCTTCAAAATAACATATTGGAACTGTTAGAAGAAATTGCAGTCCAACAAAATTGAAATTAATAAAGGATACGTGGCGCACTTACCTCTTGAAAGCAGTGGCACATTATAATGCTAAGGCATATGGAAAGGGAAAAGGTAAATTAAACTACTTGATGCAAAATAGCTTCCCTTCCAGTTTGGAGTACAAAGTCCCATTTTGGTCCAAGTAGAGTAAAGAGGGAGAGGAGTAAGGAAAATAGCAAGTCAAGACCAATAATTTGTATATGTAGAAGTAGGATGAAAAATTTCACAAAGTGCCTTGTTCAGTATTATTTACAAGAAGGAACGAGAACACTTACATAGCATTATTAAGAAATCTTTTAAAACTATCAATATAATTATAGATTTTATACTTTATTATGAGTAACAATTTCTCAGTAGTAATGCATAACAAATAAACACTTATTTGTGTCTTATGTTAATTAATCCCACATAAATTTGGGTGAGACACCTATCAATTTGGCAAACTGGCCAATGACTTTAAATCACTTAAAGACTAATAATCTTTCTGCTTTGGGCGCCTGGGTGGCGCAGTGGGTTAAGCCGCTGCCTTCAGCTCACGTCACGATCTCAGGGTCCTGGGATCGAGTCCTGCATCGTGCTCTCTGCTCGGCAGGGAGCCTGTTTCCCTCTCACTCTCTCTGCCTGCCTCTCTGCCTACTTGTGATCTCTCTCTATCAAATAAATAAATAAAATCTTAAAAAAAAAATCTTTCTGCTTTGAGGAAAAAGACAACTTAAGAACTTAGCTTTATACCCTTCTGAACTCTTAAATTTTTGGTTACTGGCACGTATTATTTTTAAAACAAAAAGTAATTTAATAAAAAGTCACAACTCTCAACATTGCATATCTTTTGTAACATTACAAAAATATGAAAAATGTACTAATCACATAATTAGTAAATACTCTGACAATTATTTCAGACAAAGTTTGCTCCCTGATGAGGGAAATGTATTCATCAATACCACAAAACACCTATCCTTCAAAATAACAGATCATTGACTAGTAAAAAATGTGATTTATTTTTGATCTCTCTAATCTGAATGTAGTAAGAGAAATGTCAACTGCAAATCTGTCTTAGAATTTCAGACACCACACTTTGTTTTCAGACTAATCAAGTGTTCATTGTCCATCACCTGGACAACCTCTGAAATCAACCTATTTTTAAATAAAACCAGTTTGCCAGTGTGAAGCAGTACCTTGCTTGTTCATGATGCAAAATATGTAATAACCCCCTTTCCTCGAATTCTTGCACAGTGCTAGACAAAGGCACATGCTCAGTAATCACATGTCCACTGATTAAAAAGCCATCATCAAGGCCTTATTACTATACCACTGCCTACGGTTTCAGTTTGAAAATAATAAGCTTTAAATCATTTTGTTTAAGGGTCAAAGTTGTTTTTATAAAGCAAATATTTAAGCTTCATATTCATATTTTCATGTTGTAAATATAGTACTTTTCCATACCTCAATTTACTTTTACCTGTACAAGTTTCCACTAAGAAGACTATCTTATATGAATCAGTAAAGTTGGCTTTTTCCTTAAAAAAAAAAAAGACCATTTTATAAAATTTCAAGAAATGTAAGGAGAAATATTTTTGTTCAGACACTTCTTCCAGTGCACTTTTTTACACTGAAACGGGAATTTAATTAACATAGTAAACTTCTGCTTTTAGTTTTCTACGGGGCCAATAATTTGACAGGCAGCATCTTTCTTCTAAGAATATCCACTTTGATCACTCTAAATTCTATTGTCTTGAAATGGACATACAAAAAAACACAACCAAACACACCTCAACACTACATACTAATTCTCTTTCTCAAATAAAAGAAGAAATAACGTTCTTTGAAGGACACTAATTTTCCTCAATATATGCGTCAAAACTTTAAAAAGCCACCCACAACCACAAAAACCATATGTTCGAAGCAGTAGCTGTTCTTCCAGACCTCCTGCTCTTTCTCTCAGCAGCAGCCTGGAGTCCTGCCACCTTCTTTTCAAAGCCCCACAGTTGCCATGGCAGCGGTGCTACAGAAAGCACAGCCCCTTCATTACATGAATTAACATTCGGATGGGATTATCTCAGAAAGAACCTATGCACGCAATTATTTTAATTATATTTTCCTGGGAACTGGCATTGGTTAAAAAAAATCATGCATACAGATGATTTTCCTTTGTTTTCCTTTTAAAGCACATTTTTGTCACAATAAATCTGATCAAAATGATTTTACAAAAATGACTTTGGCTTCAAATATAGTCACAGAATTCCAAAAAGAATTAGACGACCATCTATAAAGGAAGCTGCTGAAAATGCACGTCAACCAATGTTTTTAAATGCCTCAAAAGGGAAAAAAATAATAAGGAATAGATTTTCAAAACTTCCACTGACATTAAACATCTAGTGTCCACTTCCATAAACCTATTCACATTTTAGAAAAACCTTTACAATGAAAACATCCTCTAATTTGTTTCTGATGTTTGTGAAGCATCTTTCAATGCTATTGTTCTGTCATTACTGTTTGCTTTTACAGACTAAATTCTAGCTTAAGCTTATCTGAAAAGAATGTTGCTGGCTATCTGACCTAAGCTAATGCATCATACGTAGACATGAGTCAAAACTAAATTTGTTTTCTGTCTTAAGACTACTTCCTAGAAAAAAAGCTTCGTACAAGCTCCTCATTTCCTCTCTTCTTAGGATGAGATACATAAGCTGACACAACTGTAACCACTCTGTTTAAACTTTCAGTGACTAACAAAAGGATGGAAAAAATGAGAAAGAAAGATTCAAGATCTGCCTTGCATTGTAAGTGCCAGCTGCTCCATGTTAATACCAGGACTTGGAGAAAGAGTTACAGAGTAGTATGTTACATGGTTCATAACATGTCAAAATGCAGTACTTAGGTTTTGACTAACCTATAATTGCCTAGCAGAAAGCGCTACATGTATATAATATAAAGCTACATGTTAATGAAGCAAAAAAATTCCATCTTCTTTCCTTCAAAGAACCACTGATGGGGGGTGGGGGTAAATTATCTCCCAGAAATTGCCTGAAAGAAGAGTTTTGATAAGAGCAGAAAGCACCCTTGGCCACCTACCCATTTTGCTGTTTAATGTCACCCTGGGATCCTCTTCTCTGCCCCTCTGCTAGCTCCTGAGCAGTCTCGGAACACACGGTGGTGACTGTGGGCTGCCGTGGGACATTAACTGCAGGTTTACCAGCGCTCAGTGCAGATGAATGCTGGTCAGCACTAAGATTGGCATTAGCATGCAGTCCAGATGCAGCAAATGAGGGAGGAGTGACAGCAGCCACGGGTGGAGGGGAAGCATGTGATGAAGTGGTCGCATGGGCTGGGGTGAAGGCGGACGATGGTGATGGGATGGATGTGACTTTTGGTGAAGACACAGAACCAAAGGGTCGTGGTGCCTTATTGTAGGCCATGTTGGTTGTGGAAGTGACTTTGGACACAGCAGGAGATGTAATGGGCACAGGTTTAACTACTTCTTTAGGTTCTCCCTATGTAAAATAAAAATAAACATACACAAAAACACACCAAATACATGCAAAATAGATTCACTGAAAAGAACACACAGCTAGTTTTTTAAAAGACAAATACAATCATGTTAGCAGTCCCGACTTTACTTGTTTCTACATAAAAACAATGAGCATAACATGCATGCCAACTGATCCCAACATGCATAACACAGATGCACACAATGAGTTTATTTTTTTTTATAAAAATGAAAGAAGTTTCAAAATATCTAGGAACTAGAGTAGGAAAACTATCAAAAAGCCTAAATGCCATCATAAGTGTCAACAGACACTTTAATTTCCCAAAAGGAAAAAAATGTTAAATATCCCACAATAAACAAAATATTGCTAACCAAAACATTTACTTTAGAATATCCAGAGTCTTGATTATAATTTCATCTTTCAAACATGTTTAATTATTCCCTAGAGTACAATTATTTGATTCATGCAGAAAAAAACAGCATATTTCTAAGTC
This sequence comes from Mellivora capensis, assembly GCA_004024625.1. Taxonomy (NCBI): domain Eukaryota; kingdom Metazoa; phylum Chordata; class Mammalia; order Carnivora; family Mustelidae; genus Mellivora; species Mellivora capensis. Next base: position 129,906 of record PISX010002143.1, on the reverse strand, counting down.
TTCTAATAAAAAAATATTTTTTAAACAGAAGGAAAAGATCATTTTCTCATCTAACTCAAAAATGTGCACATTCTAATGATTATTTTGAATAAAGATACTGCTTAAAAGAAAAATCTCAACAATCCATCTGTCCACCTGTTCTTCTCTCTGGAATGTTTTGAGATACTCTTTGGAGGTGGAATAAAAATTCTTTCCCTCTTCCAAAATAGTTAATAGTTATATTAAAAAAAATGATCTTAGATGTTTCTTTATTGCTGTTTATCAAAGAAAAATTAACTACTAAGAAAGATCAATTCCTCCTAAAATTAACATAGTTTGTTTGCAAATCCTTATCCCAAAGAAAGTGTGAAGTTTAAAACAAAACAAAAGGTTAAGCTTCTGTGACATTCAAGAATAAATTCCTATTCACCCTACCATCCCAAAAGAAAAACAATCAAATTCTTTTAAAACCTACAAAGGTGGCCCTATTATGTTTAATTTTAAGAAAAAATAAGTAATCTAAATTAATCTTGTAGAAATAATAAAGCTAATTGGGGGGAGGGAAGTACCTTATGTCTCAGCAAATCAATATAAGTAATTCAGTGGAAAGGCACAAATAAAATTAAGGAGAAAACCTCCCAAAGTATAAGCCAGCTGTATATGAAAAATGGTTTGGGACAATTTGAAGATATATATGAGAGAAGAAAGGTACTTGCCAATAACCTAATCTAGAATACTCTGAAAATGTAATTAAAAACCTATTAATATTACTAATAAAATGTTATCAAAGACTTGTGATATTCATTTTCTGGAACCACTTTTTTATTCTCTTTAAAACATGTGAATAAACACAGACAAATTAAAAGTGAATGTGAATGTAAGAAATATGGATATAAGTTAAATAATATATGGCAAAAGAAAGCATGTTTTAATACTACGGGTATAATTACAGATGTCAATTAGGAATGTGTTGATTTCCATCCCTCACCCCCCACAATCTTTAAAGGAAAAGAACTGTAAGGAAAACTGTATTGAAACTAAAATTGTCAGTATGGCCTAAGACAAAAAATGGAAATGACAGTGATTCAGGAGGGACAATCAAGTGGGACCTAGTGATACCAGATGAGAAACACACCTTCTGCACGGCAACTGGCTCAGGCTTGGGTGTAGCAGATGCCCTGAAGGGGGGGGAAAAAAAAAAAGAAAGAAAAAACATAAGTTTTTGCAAATAACTTATTATGTTAAATATTTATAGTTTCATAATTCATAGTCTTGACTATTTGTCTCTACTAATTAACTCCTGTAACTCAAATGCTGCAAGTACCTATACCCTTACACACTGGGTATTCATTAGTTTTCTACACACTCAAATGAAGAAAGACAAATACCAATTGTGCTTCCTCATGCACCCGTGTTTAACCTTTCAGTTATGGTTATTCTCCACCCAAAACTGAAAAGTATAATAAACATGACTTTCTCATCCTTGAGTGGTTGTTGAAATCTAATCTGAACCTCTATCTCCATTAGTATCTGCCTTTTCTTCTAACATCCAGGAATATGACCACAGGATATTGGGTCTCTGTGAATATAATGAGTAAGTTCTGGTTGAACGGAGTCACCGAATGAGTATTTATTTTGTGTTTATATTCTTAAGTGCCTGTACAAGGTAATATATTTGTTATGCTAAAACTAAACTTTAAGTTCTTCTATTAGGCTATAATTTCAGTGAAGGAAATGACCATATCGCATTTGTGTCTCTATACCAGCATTGTGCCTGGCATGTAATATGTCATCAGTAATAAGAGTGGAAAGGAGAGACCAAGGAAAGAAAGGCAAAACTCCATACATAGAACCTATTTCCAATTCAAATTAGATATTTTCGATATATGCTTTTTTGTATTATTACTCTCTCTTTGGTTAGCATGGACTAACTAACAATAATTGATTTGGAGCAACTATCGCATATAATCATGATAAATAACTGAAGTAGCAACTATCCTTATCCCCATTTTTCAGATGAGGTATTTCAAAGTTTAGAGTAAGTAAATTACATAGGATATACAGCTGGCTGACAATTCTTACATATTACAATATACTACCTGCAGTCAAGGGTAGTAACTAAATGACTGGGAAAGCTTCTAATAATTTACCCAGTCTTAAGGTACATATTATGTTTAATAATGCCAGAAGCAATGTGACTCCTCTTACAATACAGGCTGTGATATCAAATGCAAGATTCAAGAAATGTAACTATATTAGGTAAATAAATGATAACAATTTTAAGCTACAAACCATGAGATTGTTTTACTTACAGAGAGAACAGATCACCAACAAAAGAAACTACCATAGGATATTTGATCTCTATAATAATGAACTCTGATCATTTTTTTTTAAAGATTTTATTTATTTATTCGACAAAGATCACAAGTAGGCAGAGAGGCAGGCAGAGAGAGGAGGAAGCAGGCTCCCTACGGAGCAGAGGGCCCGGTACGGGGCTCGATCCCAGGACTCTGGGATCATAACCTGAGCCGAAAGCAGAGGCTTTTTAACCCACTGGGCTACCCAGATGCCCCAACTCTGATCATTTTTAGTAGCAACTGAATTTTCCAGTAACAATTAAATTGCTTAGTTAGGGCAAGCACCAACTGAATAATTGGCTGACTTAATGAGAGGCTACAATGGATGCTAACATTCGGTTACCACAATATAGAATTATACTCTGTGAAGTTGCATAACTTTCCATGTGTACTCTCAAATAGACAATTTCTCTTTCAGCTTATAGGGTTATTATAATAAGCAAAGGAAACAAGTTCAAGTACAGAACAGTGGAATCTTCCTTTCATTGAAATTTCACAATGAGATGTAATCACAAAGGATCTACTTATTAAAATCTCCCAAGACATTATTGAAAGTTTGCCATAATAGGGTGGTTTCCTTTTTCATCTGGATACTTAAAGGTCCATGGAACTCTTCTAGCAACATAAAAATAATTTATAAAAAAGAACTTGATATTTAACAGTCACCAAGTTTCCAAACAGAATAAAATGCATATATCCCTATGTCTATGAAAACAAACCCCTTAGCTTTTCCTAGATGTTAGTTCTTAACCAATGTTAGCAACAATAACAAGAACCTCAGAATGGTTAGTTTACTTAATTTTGGAATCCAACCTCTTACCTTGTTGAGAAAGCACAGAATAATAATAGTCCTAAAATATTTTATGCATTGAAAGAAAGCTCAACAAAAATACTGTACTGCTTGAAATCTTGAATTAACAGAAGAACTTAAAATCTGAAACTTGAATCTATTTGCTCTGCTTACCTTCTGATACAGTCTCACAAGTGCAACTATCTGAACTAAGAGAAGCAGTCAGAAAAAAAAATGGATAACACACCCTCAAAATCCCAGAATTAAGTCCATTAAACATTAAAAACATCATATTGTAGGGGAAAAACAGACTTAGTTATAAAGAAATGTCAAATAAAGTAGTTGGCACTCAATGCAATAAAAATTAGTTCCTTGGGTTTAAATATTTAAATAACCACCAAATGAGTCATAAAATCATTGAAACTTAGATTTCCTTAAAGTTACTTTGTCACAACATGCAAGTATTCATCTGACCTCTGAAAATTTATAGGCGTTCATAATTTAAGCCATATAATTTTTTTAAAAGATTTTATTTATTCATTTGACAGAGATCACAAGTAGGCAGAGAGGCAGGCAGAGGGAGAGGGGGAAGCAGGCTCCCTGCCGAGCAGAGCCCATTGTGGGGCTCCATCCCAGGACCCTGGGATCATGACCTGAGTTGAAGGCAGAGGCTTTAACCTACTGAGCCACCCAGGTGCCCCAAAGCCATATAATTTTTTTAATTCTTCTATTTAAAATGGCCCTCATTTTATTTTTTAATTTAAAAAAAATTTTTAATTTGACTTTTTAAAAAAATTTTATTTGTTTATTTGACAGAGAGAGAGAAAGTACAAGCAAAGGGAGTGGAAACGGGAGAAGCAAGCTCCCCACTGAGCAAGGAGCCCTATGTGGGGCTCAAGTCTAGGACCCCAGGATCATGACCCAAGCTGAAGGCAGAACTTCAACCGATTTTGCCACCCAGGCTCACCTAAAATGGCCCTCATTTTAGAGTGTGGTTTTGCTTTTTGGAGTAGAGAAGTATAAGTGTATTTTAACTTACATGTATATTTAAGTAAAATTACATACTCTTATGAAACAAACTACTGTGCTTTGAGAAATTAAAATACATGACAAATAAAATTTGCAAAAATAACAGCATTGGTACTAGGTTTTAAAAAAGTCAAACTTCATTAATTATTACAAAATAACAAAATAAGATATACCACCTTTTGCTCTCAAGTGTGTAGAGAGATTTTTTTTTAATGTTAATACATAATGTTTGTGAGACTGCATGTTGCTGGAAAAACTATATATTAATATAGCTCTCTTGAAAAATAATTTGGCATTTATTTATAAAAAGCCTTGAAGAGGGGCATCTGGGTGGCTCAGTGGGTTAAGCTTTGCCTTCGGCTCAGGTCATGGTCTCAGAGTCCTGGGATGGAGCCCTGTATCAGGCTCTCTGCTCAGCAGGGAGCCTGCTTCCCCCTTTCTCTGCCTGCCTCTCTACTTGTGCTCTCTCTGTCAAATAAATAAATTAAGTAAATAAATAAATAAGTAAGCCTTGAAGAAAACTCATACCCTTTGACATAATAATCAGCTCCTGGGAATCTATCATAAGGAAACAACCTGGAATAAGGAAAGGGCTTTATGTATAAAGATATTCATTCCCTACAATGTAACTTATATAGTGAAAAACTGGAAACAATAGTTTAAATAAACAATCAGGAAATGTTTAATTGCAATAAAACCACAACAGGAAAATGCAATGATTAAAACCATTCTTTGAAAGGATCCTAAATTGCATGAGAACATGCCTACTTTATAATATTAAGTGAAAAAAGGAAGATATAAAATAGCATATCCAGTATGGTCAGTGCATGGAAAAAGGAGATGGAAACAGACTAACATTTTAGTAAAGGCTCTCTATGAATATTTGTTTTTTCTCTTTTGTGTTTTCTGTTTTATAAAACATACATGTGCTCTTTTTATGGCAAGTAAAAACTATTTCTCAAAGTATGTTTCACGGAAAGCTACTTTTCAAAACACAAAACAAAAAAAAGAAATTCTGTTACCAAAGGTAGCTGTAATACTTAAGTTACATAAATATGCTAGGCACAGAACTTCTCAGAGCCTTTAATGACTAAAGAAAAAAATATTGCAGACTGTTGTCCATACCCCTTTGAAGTATGGCATACTAATGTATTTAGAATACTTATTTATTTAGGAAACCTTTTTCAAGACTGGAGTTAGAGAAGGAAAAAACCCTCTGGGAAATGCTATTTTAAAGAAACAGTAAAGAAAATAAATCTTTATAAGTCTGAAATGTTTACTTAAGCCTCTGCAAGTGGCTAAAATAAAGGAAAAGAAATATTATAATCCATATAATCCTCAAAATCTTTTTTCATACCGAATATATTCTTTATCAAACTAGTGCTTTCTTCAACTGTGTTTAAATAAGATATCCAAAGGTTATTAGAATAATTTAATCACTGTTAAGGGAGGAAAATCCTATTTTCTTCACCAAACTGAAAAATGTATTTCCTATATTCCGAGGAGAAAATCCTGATATGTGAATAAGAAAAACTATTTCTCAAAATTGAGATTTTTACAGTTGTCTTTCTTTAAAAAAAATACATTATAATGACTAAAAATAAAGGACCTTTAAAAAGAAAAAAAAATGTCAGAGATTACTTCAAAGTAAATCATTTTTAAAAGATGTTTAAATAGATACGCAGTTTTAAAAACTGAGGTATAATTATTTAAAATTATTCCTACATTTTTCTCTCCAAATCCTGGGAAATACACAACAGGGTAATATATCTCCATTTCAACCACAGTGATCATCACAAGTCACTTTTGTGTAGTGTGTGTTTCAAACCAGCAGAGATCCTGGCAATGGCTTAGTGCCATGGACTCAACAATTTGCTTATTGTTCTCTCTTCTCATAGTGTGAAGCCCTGTACAGGACTAAGCCATGATGGTGAGAGACTAGTGCCTTGGCCCAGTACTCTCCTCAGCTCATGGAATTCAAAGAACAAAGCCATCAGTGTGGCTAGAACAATCTATTTTGAAAGTTGATTGATTTTTGGGAGAGCAGCATCCAAAATAACAATCCCTGGTGCACTGCAACCAGTTTGAAAACTTCTGGCTACACAGCTGAACTATTTCTATGTTATAATGGATTTTATTAGAAACTAGAATTGTGATGCCCTGGTTAGAATAATGTATAGGAAAAATAAAGCCATAAATAAGCAATAGCTCTATCAGGGATTAGGCTCAAAGGAATCAAATAAAACTGCATCTTATGGACACCCAATGAATGGTGTTATATTTAAGTTATATACTGAATTAATGCATTCTTCTAATACTGCTTTATAAAATAATGTGCTCTTAGTTAAAAAAAAGTAGCCAATGAATGTTCACACTGTTGTTTAAGAATGAGGAACTAAGCAACAGAACTAGACTGATAAAGATTATTCACATTACTCATTATGTCTTGGTGACTCCTTCAACCATATCTAATATGCTTAACTCATAAACAATCATACAGAAAACAGGAGGATTTTTAAGTTCCTCTTCTGTGAGATGAGCTCTATCTAAGTTTCCCACAGCTTGGCCATCTTTGGGCTCACTGACCTTAAGACCCATAAACACTAGGGTACATCATTAATCACTTTAATTGCAAAGTTGTCAATTTGCAATAACAAAGCAACTCCAGAGGGAAAAAGTGAGCACTCAAGTGTGTAGAGGGATGTCTCCTTAAACAATTTCCCCATATTTTATTGTACTTCCAGTTGGTCTACTCTACTGCAAACTCAAACCTTAAACATTTCAATCACTTATGGCAATGTATTCATGCTTTTTTCTAAACAATTTGAGAATATCTGTAAGGATTAAATTTTCTCTAAATAAAGTACAAAAAACATATCATAATACCCTTTAGCTTTTAAAAGACTGTGCTCACCACATACACATAGTCTCACTTCTGATTGCTCTCTCACTCTTTTCTATCTTACCTTTGGGGACTGTTAATACAGTACTTTTTCTTCCTTCCAAAAGGGAGAAAGAACCCAGAGCTGGACAGATTCTGAACAGTGAAAGAAAAAAGGGAAGAACATAGAAGCAAAGGAACTGCTGTAGCCCATCTGAGTACCTGAGACCCCCTCTGCATGGGCTTGGCTTGAAATTGGGAGAGGCTCTGGTAAATCCAGAACAAAGAGAGGCCACTTGATAATTACTTCCATACATAAGGATGAGGGCCTTTTGTTTTAAGATCCTTCTTAGATGGTCATAGCAGTTGATGGGGTTTGAGAAGAAACTGTCATCAACCAATTCTAAATCAAGCCAGAAATGGACAGAGGAGGGAGGGTGGGAGGAAAAGTGGAAGGAAAGCAGGAAAGGACTTCTACTGAGCTTGCCTGACCTGCATGGGACTACTCATTAGGGGCAGAGTGGAGGTTCGGAGGTAGGGGGAGAATAGAGAGCATTAGGCAAATTTAAAATGATCAAGTATTTCCCATTATATAAAAAATGACAGTATGAGCATCAGCATTACGCTACATTACCATTTACTGGGGCCTTACCAGGAACTTGACACTGAATTAAAAGCCTTATATACAAAACATTGCTTAATTTCAAAAATAAAGTCCAGAAATACTGCTAATGCCAAGTTTAATGCCAGTGTCCACATTTTCCTCCCTCTAATATAGCCAACTCACCCAGAAGGAGCCAAGAGATTAACAAATATTTCTTCTCATGGTATGTGGCTTTCTATCTTATGGTTGAAGTTCACAAATTCAATGCTATTAAGATCATCAGAAATGCAAACTGAATACTGATCAATTTGAATAACTAGTTTTGGTGACAGGTTTATATGTTACTTGACATCTTTCACTTGAGATCACCCATTCCTCTGTCCAGTCCTCAGTATTTATTGAACCGCAGGCTCTGTTCCAGCTAGAGGGAACACTGTAGTAAACAAGGCAAAGTTCCCTGCATGGGATCTACATTCTAATGAAGGAGGCTGATAATAAGTCAATAAATAAGATAGTTTCATACAGTGATAAATGCAAAATTTCACATTTTTCTACTTGATTCTAGATGGAAGAAGTTTTGTTGTTGCTGTTGTTGCTTTACTCAACGTTTATTTCCACAAGAACATTTTTAACAGGGAATATTAGGTCTGTCCATTCTGCCTCATGTCCACACTCAAAATAACCTCAGAACCACTGAAGGAGAAAAAAATGCATTTTTCTAACTAGTATTTATAAAAAGAACTTCTACCAAGAAGAATGTTAAAGAAATTGTGTAATATTTTAGATATGCTCAAGTTTAAATAAAAGGAACTTCAAAGTTCAGGATAATGCATTCTTATTATTGGTAAAATTCTTTTTCAGTAGAAGTTTTAAATACAGTATCTATTTTATAAACCCCATTGTAAAGAAATGGCAAACTTTACTATAAGGGCTAATCAATACTTTAGGTTTTGTGGGACATAGGATCTCAATTTAACTATTTAAAGGTCTGTCATTAGAACAAGAAGGATGATACAAATATAAGTGAGTGAGCCTGTGTTCCAATAAAACTTTATTCATATAAACAGGTAGGGGGCTAAATGTGGCCAAACTCTGGTGTCGATCATTTTATGGTTTTGATTATAACAAACCTTCTAGGAAATAAACCTATATGAGCATGGCTCTTTTGGACTCTAAGCCTCACAATTATTCTGCATAATAAAAAAATCCTCATTACAATTTGTTAGACACTGACAGGTATAAGAAATCAGAGTTTAGCTTCTCAACATTCTTTCTTTGGTTGCTGGGCACTACTTGTCAATTCCTTTTTACCCCTCTACTGGTAATTGAGTGACCCATCTAAACTTCCAAATTACCCATTCAAATAAAATTCACACATAAAATTCATACATAGCACTGATACTGAAGCTTGGTGAAGAGACAGAGATAATGTTATTGGATTAAAAACGACATTTTAAGCACTATTTTTAACTCCACTACTCAGCACCTCAGATCATTTGATAATACATGATAAAGGCTACTAAAAACCTCTCTCATCTTCTTCTACATATTGTAAATGGAACTATTAGTAATACAATTAAAGAAAAAATTCTAAAGGAGCAACTAAAAAGGATGCACCACGCATTTCTGTAAGGGAAGCTGAAAAGGAGAATTTCCTTCTTTTCCACTCTTCTCCACAAAACTCTATACTTTATTTCACATCAGGCATGGATGGTAATACTTTCAGGACTGATATAAACAAGCAACTGGTAACAGAGTTGCATTGTCTGAAAACCTACTAGTTCTGTATCTTTCTTTGGGCACAGTGCACATCACTTCTGTTTAATATAGCTTCTTGGGGCACCTGGGTGGCTCAGTTGGTTAAGTGTTTGCCTTTTGGCTCAGGTCATGATCTCACGATCTCACGATCTCAGGGTCCTGGGGCTCAGCCCTTTGTGGAGTTCCCTGCTTGGCAGGGAGTCTGCTTCTCCCTCTGCCCCTCCCCCTTCTCCTGCTCTCTCTTGCTCACTCTCTCAAATTAAAAAAAAAAAAATAAAAAATAAAAAATAAAAAAAAATATATATGGCTTCTCTCCCAGCTCCAATCTGATAGAAAAAAAAAAATTATTTCTTTTTATCAATATAATCCTTCATTGCTAATACAAAAATGACAGGATTTGCAAAGTAAATAATCTACCGTTGAAAATTCAGGAGTTCCATTTATACATCTACATTTTTCTGGCTCTTTCAGTGATACTATTAAAATACCCTTAAGTAACAAATGTGGATAACATTCGTATTGGGAAAGTAGCCATCAATAACAAACTATATGCATAACTAGATTTTTACAAGACTTCTAGCAATGCATATAAAAATCACTGCTTCAGGAAAACCCTGATAAGCATCAGATGCTGGAGAGTAGGATTAAAAGTAGTACAAAAGCAGGCACAATTCATAAGCTTAATGTTTAATTTTTTTCCTTCCTTTTAAGAAAAGCTTAAAGCCCAAAAAAGACAGAGAGAGCCTACCTTTCATAGTTAGGCTTTCTCTTACCAAAATCTTCATTGATAGAGGAATTCTTTGAGAAATAGGAGAAATGGCTAAATGAAGGTTGCAAGTCTAGGTTACCAAAAAATAAATCAGCTACTCTATAGTTTCTTTGTTGATACAACAAGGATGATAGTCCTTCCCTTAAGGAATTGTTTCCAGGATAAAACAGGGTGACAAATACACACCTTTGCAATTGACACAAAGTTAGCAGTGATAATACTACTTTCCTACTCCTTATACAGAAGGTTTGACCCTTGAGTTCTAGAAATTATTTTGGTTTTTTTATTATATACTGTTATAATCAAACTGAATTATCTACCAGGATAAGTTTCAAGAGAAAACAACGACAAATTAGAAATGAATGAAAAAATACCACTTGCTGAGTACCAACAAATGCCAGTAATTTCACTTGGCCCATTACATAAATTAGCTCACCTATTCTTCCTGAGAGAGTAATACTATTCTCATTTTAAATATAGGAAACAGAAGATTAAATGAGTTAAAGAATTTGGCCACAATTTAGAATTTGGAAATGAGAGAACCAAGATTTGAGCATAAGAACACAAGTTCTCCACAGGCTTTATAAACAGCTCTAACTCTCTGCCTTTTAAGATTATAGAGCCTCCAACCTATTCTTCCATATTTTTCCAGAGAAGAAGCATATTTTTCCCCATAGCAATAAGAATTCTCTAATAACTTTATTTTCCACCAAGATGGAGCTAGAAGCTCCTTAATGAACATCATCTATGATGACACACTGAGTATTGTATTCAAAATTGCAACCAGCTTCTGAAGTTATTGGCAGTGTAGATTCCAAAATACCACATCACAAGATCTTTCTGTGCATATGTCAAGAACTACATGTTTCTATTTTGTCATCTTCACAATCTTGGGAAAACAGAGGAACATGCATCATAGTCTCCCCATTACAACTATCAATGGTGATATGCTACCAATAATCCAGAATGACTCAGACTACAGGTCTGACCTATCCCTGTGATAGAGTGGTGGGTGTAATTCTGAGCATCTAAGATTACAGAAATAACCATGATAGTGTCTTTTCAGTGAGGTTTTGGCTACATATTCACATATTGGCTACTGAATATATATACTTATGTACATGAATATACCCACATACATACTTAGTCGTTGACTAATACATTTTTGATAGTATTCAATTCTTTTTGAATCAGCCCTTAATTTTTTAATAAACAAACAAACACAGACACACACACACACATACACACATACCATTATGTTATGGTCAGAGTCTAGTTCCTGTTAACCACCAGATTTGTTATTAGTATGGCCTTCTATATTACCATAGATTATTTTAACCAAACACCTTCTCATTCCTGACCAATATGTCCTATACCCAATGTCACTTCAAGTTCATGGACAATAGCTGTGTAACAACTTCCTTAATTTATTTCATTAATTTATTAATTAATTCCACAAATATTCATTGGAGCCCCTAATACACCAAGCTGTTGCAGGCAGCAAGGCAACAGTAATAAATGAAACACACTATCTACTTTGAGAGAGCTTACATTCTATTTGGGAGAGGCAGACTAAAAACAAGTATATCACATAGTAACAAGTGAAACAGAGTCTAGTAAAGCCAGATAGGGACAGGGATATATGATTCTATGTAAAGGAATCAGAGAAGGCCTCCTTAACTGAGATGAAATCTGAGCAGGGACTTGAAGTAGGGAACTCCACACTAACAAAATGGCAAGTGCCAAGTGTCTGAGTCATGAAAGTGCCAGTGGGGCTAGACTGGGGCTAGGACAGTGAGGGCACAGCCAAAGAAAGCACTGGGAGCCAGAGTACATGAACTACTTTTTGCCAATAAAAGAACCTGGTCTTCTACTCCTCTAAGTGAGAGACAAGTATTCTTAAACACAGCACCTCATTTTGTAAGAAAGTTAAATCCACATCGGAAATGAAAGAAGATTAAATCTAAAGACAGTGTTGAGCAATAAATTAGCCTGTATATATGTTTGAACAGTATAAGCCTACTTATTAACCATAAAAGAAGAGGAAGAAAGGGAGACTGAAACTTGCCCCAAATCTTAAATATATCGAGACAAACAAAATAAAATGGAAGATAGCAAAATACTTAATGTGTTCTTCATACATCCCAAGTGTAAGATAATGCTCTATGAAGTTCACATTTATACGCTCTCTGTCCTGTACTAATACTGGAGGCATAACTTTGTCACTAACTTTTTCCAGATATAGCTCTTTTCTCTATTTCTGTCTAGGCTAAACACATGAAACTGCAAACTTTTTTTTATTATAAAGTGGGTATTTTTAGGTATTTCAATAAAATTCAAGAAGACAAGCATTCCAGTAGTTAGCACAGCCTTATTAGGAAAACTAAGTCAGTTTGCTGTCCTGTGGAGAGCACAGGAATGAAAACTTTTCATTCTTTATAATCTCAACTTAGGTTTTTCCATTTATTTAACCCTCAAAAAACTAATCTGGAGTGTGTTTAGGTCTTTTAAAAATCTGGAAGTAGTTACTCAGAGTCCAGAAACTTAAAAATTAATGATCAAAAGTGGTTATTTTAGTCATAGGTAGGTCAGGTTTATCCTTATTTAATTACTTTAAGATGAGACCCCAATTCCACATTTATCAGTTCACTGTAGAATCTTGTCCAATATCCTCATCACTGAATCTCATTAAATTAGTTCAAAATATTTAATATGATAATAATATCCAAATCTAAAAAGAGAAAATTTAAAGTCAGCAAACATTAAAACATTTGTGCATTTTGGGGCACTTAGGTGACTCAGTCAGTTAAATGTCTGTCTCTTGATCTCAGCTCAGGTCTTAATCTCAAAGTCATGAGTTCAAGCTCACACTGGGCTCCGCGCTAGGCATGTAGCCTACTTTAAAATAAAATGAAATCAAAATAAAATTAAATAAATAAATAAATGTGTTCATTAAGTTCTTTTATTATTTGTAATTAACACATAATTATCACAATATACCATCACATAGAAAGTACCAAAATGCAATTTTTCCTTTATTAATTTATTAAATTAAATAAAATTTCCTTTATTTATTATTATAAATAAAGAAACTTTATTTATAGACACTAAATTTTCTTTGTAAAGTAAAACAGTATTGCTTATATTTCTGATGAATAATTTAATAGATTTTGTGAAATTTAGGACACATTAGAGTTCCAAAGCTTCCCAATGTTAACAAAGTGTTACTTTTTTTTAAACAAGAAGATGACGTAAAACCTTATAAATTATATTCTCCACCCTAAGACCTCTGTTATAAAAGGAAGAAAATCTGAAACTGTAGCAAATTAGCAACACAGTCTACCTATTTTACCAAAAGGTAAGCTTATTGTCCTGAGAGAATTAATTCCCTCCACCATTGGTCAAATCTAATACATCAGGAAATGATCCTTGAATACTGCTTCAAAACAGCACACAACTCACAACATACATTGACTCATCATGTCAGTTCAGTAACACCCAAACTGGTCTACAACTTTCCATGGGACAAATCCACTGATCAAATGTTAAACTGCTTCAAAAATTTCTAAATGCTCATTCTCAATTTCAGCACTTATCTCGTTGTGGACCAGGAACAAACAGTTAAAAGTGGGACCAGTGTCCGGGTTCTGCCAAGAGTGTATAAAGTAGTGTAGACCATCAGTGTAAATGTTTTATCACTATATAGAGTCATAATATATTATATATCATGACCTACCTGGTCCAAATATGAACCAATAAAACACATACTTTTATGTGCAATTCATTAAATATATTCTGTTCTAGAGCATTTCATTTACAAAACAAAGAAGGGAGGGCAAGGAGATGCTGGTCCTAACTCAAAAACCAAATGCATAATAAGCCTTTGTTTGAGAAACACTAATCTTTAATCTTTCCTCAAAGGCAGAGAACACAGGTCTGGAAGCTTGACAGGTCATATAATAAACACAATGGTTAGTTAATAGTGGTCACACAAATAATGGCTCACTGAATTGAAACAACTCATTCATAAAACAATATTAAGCTATTTTTAACTTCTGAAAAACACTGCATTCAATAATATGCTCAAAGAAGCAAAATAAACAAACATAATAATAACAATAATTAAGATGGGGCTTTGGCCAGGGCATATCTGTAAAGTTCAATCTCACTAAATTTGCTTTTGACAGAATTAGAATCACTAAGAAGAACAGAAATGCTGACCCTAGGTTATTATATGTATTGTTCCAACAATGACATTCTCTAGCAAGTACTAACTCTTAGCACAAATAATCTGAACTATATTAGGCTCTTTAATGAGAGAAAAACACATCTTCGAATCTGCTATCTCTCTCTCCTTGGTGCTAAGCAGTCCCTAAAAGATCTCTAGAGAACAGGAATCGATGATTCCTATCATATTTACTTTCTCTTTTTATTAGATTCACAGTAGGAACTGAGACCTCACAAAGGATCAGAATCAGTCCACAGGAAAACACACAATGTGCTCTATACTGTGATCTTAAGAAAAATACAAAACAAAACTATTTACAATAAGTGTAAAAGTACCTGTATAGCTTTGGCATCAAAGTTCCTGATTCCTTTTAAATTAACAATCATTCTCTTCTTCCATAACTATTCTGATATTTAACTCTTTTGGCCGCTTTTCTAAAAATGTTCTTGCAGAATACCAACAGTAAAATTTTAATTAAAAGGACTTTCACTTAATTAGAGTTGTCTAACTGGAATGGGCTGTCTGGTGGTGATGTTCACACAACAGCTCTATCATTGTTACAGGGTTCTTTCCTAGGAGAAGCCTAGACTAAGTGGTCCACAAGGTCCCTTCAAGCTCAGGGGAACACGAAAAGCTCTCTAACACAGTCCGTATAATACAGTGACCTTTTCCATTATGAATATCTATTTATATTAGCTAATTATTTTATCCCTCTAGGAATGTATAATTACCTATGACAAGGTAGAAGAGACTCAGAACAGACTAAATCCAACACTAACATTGACCTTAAAGACAAGTAAACCATTGGTAAATCTTTAAAATTCATCTAAATTAGTCTAGTCACTTTGGTAAGCAGTGTAGTCCCTAGAATGTCCACTACCTCACAGAGTTAAAAGCAGATTGCCCAGATTCTAATCCTACCTCCTAATTTAATAGCTGTCTAACTAAGTTCGTATGTTACTTAAGCTCTCCACTTCCTCACTTCTAAGATTAATAGTAAAAATATTTATCTATATTATAGGGGGTTATTGTGAAAACTAAATGACAAAATAAATGTCTGTAAGGTGCTCAGAACAGTACTTGCCAAATAAACAGACACTATTATAGTGTCAGCTATGATATTTATTATCCCCCATGACAGGAAACTGAACATAAATGACAACTATAATCTTCTTCCAGGATCCAGGCTTTTATGAGAGAAGAATCTAACATTAAACGCAACATAGTTTTGTGAAAGACAAATCATCAGTCTAATTTCAGAAAACGTCAGTTCTTGTCTACCATAAGAAAGAGGGAGTACTGGGAATAATGGGAAATGGGAAAGATAACTGTGTTCCAAATCACTCACAATATATAGAATCATCCCTAAATCCCCAGAGTGAAAATGAAGACAAGTCTACTTGTCTTCTGAACAGTTCTTTCACCTAGCAACAATTCCAGGCAAGGGGATGGCTACCTTTGTTTCTGAAAAGCTAGATGAAGGAGAAAGTATTGAATTACTGAGTTAAAGTCAACGACTTTCCTTTTCTAAATTCCCCTTTAGGCACTTTACGGAACCCAAGGTACAAGAACAACACCTAGGCTCACCACAGCATGCAATTATGTGTACTTGCCCTCAGAGGTAACGTTTGGGGGATAGTGTGTGCTTCAGATGCCTCTGAAACCATCACAGTCACTGGCAAGGGAGCCTACATAGATAAGAAACTACCGCAGACTGTCCAGAGAACAAGCTCTGTTTCCAATCCCCAGGAAGAAATCCAGCATAATAAAACTTTCTCCAAAAGTACTGCCAAGTACTAAAGTTCTGTAAGCAACAACAACAAAAAAGTTATGATGCAAATAGCCAAAGCCAAAAACAGGTAAGTTATGGTATGGCCAATACGTTTCCTTCTCTCTCATTTACATCAGGGGTTACAATCCAAAAACGCAGTCATACATGGCAGTAAAATATAAAAATTATAGATCAGAGTTAGCAGCTACGTTCACGGGCCACACCCAAGGCTGTGGGTGAGCTGCATACCTCAATTAATGTTGAGATCCACATTTAAGGAAATTAAACTTGCACTGTAATTTTTGTTCCCATTTTGACGTGCATAACATCTAAGAGTTTGGCTGCTTTCACACATGGCCTTGTTTTCAGCTGTCTATCACATAAAATTGCAATTTAGCATCTCACTGATCTCCTGTTTTCTAGGGAAACCTACCCCAAAGCAAACACTGACATATGCTTATGCTTTGGTGTTCCTATGAAAACAAGATGTGGCATGACTCACTACTCTTCTTGTTGAAGTATGTGTCTTCTGAAGAAAGAGACCAGCAGTTAAATGTGCTGGAATATTGATGAGTATGGCTATAAGAAACCAGCTATTTAGAAGGAACATTTGTAGAGGTAGAGCAGCCTTGTAAAAACAGCACACAGAAGGTCCAGTTCAGATAATTACAAGAGTCACCAAAAATGTTTGCTGCAACCTAAATATCTGCTATAGTCTACGCCTGATAAAACTGGATACTAAGAAAACTAGGCCAGTGTCTGAAATTTGACATCCTTAGTAAAGTCTTGAGAAATCAAAGAATTCCACAGATCTTAATAGGTCATCTAAACTGGCTTTATATCATATCAACATTAAAATCATTAATAAAGCCTTTCATTTTTCAGGTTTCCTGATAGACAAATAATAACTTGGTCTATGTCAAGCTACCAAAATTTCCTACTAATCTAATTACAAATCCCTCATTGTATAATATAAATTTATTTTCTTTAGTTTACCAAAAATACCAAGCATGAGTATCTACACATAGACTCAAATATTGTTACAGCTGAAATGCTTTAGACAAAAAATTTCATCATAACCACTTACAGAAACCGAACACATGGTTTTATTAAGAACACTCTTCAAGGTCAATATATACTTACATAATTTAATTCTCATTACATTATTACCAGAAAAAGGGGACCCTGACACTCCATTTTGCAGAAAAATATAATAGAGCAGTGATTTATGATCTCCCCTAGAATAAAAGTAAAGCAAAATCCCAAATTCTTATTCCCAAAGTAGGTCTGTATTATAACTCTTGGCTATACTTGAATGCATTTCACTCAAAGCACAGCTTCTCAAGTTGAAGTCCAAGTACAGGCAGAAAATTCAGAATGCACTCCACTGGCCATGTTATACTACCACCATAGGACATTTCAGGATAGAATTTGATACAGATGAATCTTTTTTATATGTAGACAGGAAAAATGAAGTTCAGAAAGAAAAGGTTAACAACTCCTTCATTTTCCTTTCTACTATACTTGAAATCTTGGGCTTTTTTACACCTCCATTTTCTCATTTAAGAAATGGGTATATTTCCCTTTCCTACCTCCCACTCATACCTTCTATACAAAGACACAGCATAATGCCAGGAAAATTAAAAGCATGAATTTTATTTGGAACCAAGCCTTACATCTCAATACTATCTTCACAACAGTAACTCAGTACAAGTTAATTAAGTTCTCTGAATTAATTTCTTCATCTGTAAAAGAGATTACCACCTCTCTCACTGGGTTATTCTGAGGATTACATGATGTAATATATGTAAATTATTGGACACTATACCTACGACTTGTGTTAATAATTAAAACAGCCGGGACGCCTGGGTGGCTTAGTTGGTTGAGCGGCTGCCTTCAGCTCAGGTCATGATCCCAGCCTCCTGGGATCGAGTCCCACATCAGGCTCTTTGCCCGGCGGGGAGCCTGCTACTCCCTCTGCCTCTGCCTGCCACTCTGTCTCCCTGTGCTCACTCTCTCTGTGAAATAAATAAATAAAAATCTTTAAAAAAAAAAAAAAATAATTAAAACAGCCTAGAATTTGAAAAGTATTCCCATGCATTTGTAAAATAAATCTACTTAACATTGTAATCATCATATGGTACTGTCATGGGCAAATTCATTATAAGCAGTTTATGTCACTAATTTAGCACATCAGTAGTAGCTGAAGTAAAAGATTCAGATGAAAACATTTACATACTAAAGTTAAAAGCAGAAGAATTCTTCACATTAGTAGTCAATTCTACTAAACCACAATTCTGTATCACCTAAGGAGAAATAACATTTGACAAACTTACACACATTGGAGACTAGGTTTTGGTACAGACATAGCATATTACAGAGGCATTTTATTATACCCTATGTCAGTATTTTTTTTTAACTGACGAAATCTGCTCACAAATGGAAAACAACAGCATTAATTTGAAAGCCACTTAAATTCAAATGAGTTTGTAATCTCTTGATGGAAGATGGCCTCTAAAAGGGATTACTGCATGTATTCAGTAAAAGGGACACAAAGAAAAACAATTAACTGGTCTTAAATAATAAAATGATGAAAACTGTATAAAGATGATAGAAAGATAATAAGGCCAATAACAAAGGGATGATAAGTGTCTCATTCCTAGCAAAGACTTTTATAGCAAAGTGATTACAAAGACATTATCTGTACAGATTATCTGTACTGTGGCACAGTATAAACAAATATCTGAAGAATGTGAAAGAAGAGATTTTTACAAACTGTATTTTCAGAAAGTATCTTCACATTTCCCACAAGCTTACTTAGGCCATTCATCCTCCAATGATATGTCTATGTATACTCTGAAATGCTAAACTTCTTTCTACATAGAAGAACTGGATTTCAAACACACAGATAAAAACACAACACATAGAGAGCTGTGTAATGTGGTGAGGAGAGAAGTGCTCCAGGATCCCTGACTCAGCGTGCTAAGGAAATCCATGCAGAGACGGGGTAGTGTGGCTCACACACTCCTTCAAGGGCCCATGTTACCAGTAAGTGCTCTCGATGGGACATTCTCTTACTGATTCCCAATACACAGAATTCTCCCAAACTTTGACTCAGCACATACTATTTATATTGCTCTAAGAATGAAAAGACTGAAAATGGATTTTTAAAATTTTTGTTAAGTAATCTTCCCCAAATGATGATACTGACAAGCGGGCAAGGGCAGTAGAGCTATAAAGTAAATTTCTCACCTACCATAATAGGAAGTCAGTAAATAAACTAAGACTGAAGATTCAAGAGTTAGCAGATGATTATTATTTAGAAATACAAAGGTAAAAACCATGAGAAATAAGGCTTGCCTCTGATGAAAGACACCAAGTAAGGGGAGGGGCAAAAAAGGAACTGCTCAGTTTTCTGTATAAGCCTTTAAATTTCCTTTATTATCTGCATAAAATATTTTGATAAAATTAAAGTTATATGTAAGAAGTACATTTGGTGATTCAAAATAAGGTAGTAACATTAGTGACACATACATATTAAAAGAATGCATAACTAATAATCTCAAATATCACATAAGAAACTGATTTACCGAAAAACAAACCAAGGGCGCCTGGCTGCTCAGTGGTTGGCGCATACAACCCTTGATCTTGGGGTTTTGAGTTCCAGCCCCAAGTTGGGTATGGAGATTACTTAAAAAAATATCTTTATAGGGACGCCTGGGTGGCTCAGTTGGTTAAGTAGCTGCCTTCGGTTCAGGTCATGATCCCAGCATCCTGGGATTGAGTCCCACATCGGGCGGGCCCCTTGCTCGGCAGGGAGCCTGCTCCTCCCTCTGCCTCTGCCTGTGCTCGCTCTCTCTCTCTCCCTCTCTCTCTGACAAATAAATAAATTTAAAAAAAAAAATTTTTTTAAATCTTTACAAAAAACAAAACAAAGGAAGTCCACCGAAGTGCACATATCTACCAACATACATACACTCACTACATTTCTAGCCCCTTTCCACCTACTCCAAGTATACTAATCAAAGTAGGAGACCTAAAGTCACCCAATCTTGCACTGTCCTTTCCAAGCCGTTAAGACCACGTCATAGATGTGGTCTGATGTTCCCCTGATGTGCCTTCTTCCCCATTTCCATAGTATGATACCAGATCAATCGTTCCTTAGCCAAATATCACTATTTTATAAAGCAAAATTTAAGGGAAAAATATCTCTTCTTCCCCTATGATTCTAGTCTTTTGTTTTTCCTTATGGAAAATTTCATATTCTGACTTTTATATATTTATATAATTTATATAGTATTATACATTAAAATGATATTTTTACCTAAAGTGAACTTTCCTATATTTAAGTTTTTAAAAATATTTTATTTTATTTATTTTATTTTTTAAGGATTTTATTTATTTATTTGACAGAGATAGAGGGATCACAAGCAGGCAGAGAGGCAGGCAGAGAGAGAGGAGGAAGCAGGCTCCCCGCTGAGCAGAGAGCCTGATGCGGGCTTGGATCCCAGGACCCTAAGATCATGACCTGAGCTGAAGGCAGAGGCTTAACCCACTGAGACACCCAGGCACCCCTATTTAAGAGAAATCTATCTATTTTCATTCAATTAGTCTACAAGTGTTCTACTGAGGTCACAGAATGCATAATCATAAGTCAATTTTAATACTGTCTCTTGTGACTCCTACGTAGACAATATTTAGTTAGAATTTAGTCTGTTCTTATCTTGATTTAAAAAAAAAAAAAGACTCCAAGTCTCAGATATAATCCATTTCGTAATACAAGCTTTTAAAACATCTTTCACACAATATTTTCTTTTTCTCCCTATTTTGTCCAACCACAAGAATGTTGCCCACATTTCTTTAAGCAAATCTCTCAGGCACTCAACCTGACAACTTGTGGATGTTTTAAAATTATACTAGAGTATAAATTACACTGTCAAGAAATGGTTGTCACTAAATGAAATATATGACTTATAATAAAGGACATTAGACCCCTCAATTCTGAAAATAGGTAACTGTGATGATACAAAAAAAAAAAATAATAATCACCTAAGTGTCTGTTTTACAATTGCAATAAAGCATATGTCCATATCCACAGGTCATTCCTACTAGAGAAGCACATTCTTACTGGGCATTAGGTAGCTCCTCAGAACAGTGATTAGACTGGCTTTACAATCATTAGGCAGAGTCAAAATCTGACCCCAACTACGCAAATTCTATAATGCAATATCCTTGCCTATTTAACGCATAAGAGATAATCAGTTCGTATTATGGGGGAAAAGTCAACCAGTCCTTCTGTAGGAATGAATGACATATTTCCTAAAGCAAAAAGAAAGGAAACTTTTCCTACTCCTTTAATTTCCTCTGAGAAAACGATTTATACGAAGCAACACGGGAGCTTTTCTTTCCATGCTGACATCAGTTGTTATCACTTGTTTCTTTATGGGCTGTATACAGGACAGAATGGCTAATTCAGTAACTGTACATGTTGCCTGGATTTAACTCTTCATGTTTATGCATTTTTTAGCATCCCTTGTGTGGTAAGACTCTGTAGGAGATACTGCATAGCTGAATAAGATTTCTTAACATTTACCTGGAGTGATGAAATAAACAAGCACTAAGGGCCAGTGGTTAGACTGTACTGGGGATGGAACTGTACAGTCAAAATCTCTGGGGATGAAACCTGTAATCTGCTTCAAGCTTCTTAAATTCAATAAAGTTTCAGGGCCTTGATTTTGGAGAATCTAAGGGATGTTGCCCTCTGACTACACTCATAAATTCATTAGGATCTGCCTTTAGAACAAGTCATTTACAAGGCTCCTTGCAAACAGTAATTTCAGAAGTCTTCATTCAGATTACTAATTTTTTGATCCTTTGCATTTGGCAGAAGAGTTGGTATAAAACAGGGACAGAGTAAGTTTACTAAATAAACGTGAATAAATTAAATAGCTTCACTGAAAAACAAAAAAATACTGCATTAAGCTGAGCAGGAGACAGATTAGATAGAAAACTCTGAGATGAGAATGATCTTTTCTACCAGAAAATCTAAAATGATTTTGCAGTCTCAAACCACTCATTCCGCCCTGTCCTTAGCTATACACTGTGAATATGATAGGGTGATCCACTTGCTTTATTCTTCAAAATTTTCTAAACTCTTCTGGAGTGTTCACTCTTTCATTTGAATTTCTAAATTGGCACATTAAGTTCAAGTTTTTACTTTTTTCTTTGTTTTTTTTGGCATTTCTCATTCTCTTAGTTCTTTCTATATCTATTTAATTTTACTTCAATAAGAATATTAACTTCGGGACACCTGGGTGGCTCAGTTGGTTAAGCGGCTGCCTTCGGCTCAGGTCATGATCCCAGCGTCCTGGGATCGAGTCCCACATCGGGCTCCTTGCTCGGCAGGGAGCCTGCTTCTCCCTCTGCCTGTGCCTGCCACTCTGTCTGCCTGTGCTTGCTCTCTCTCTCTCTGACAAATAAATAAATAAAATCTTAAAAAAAAAAAAAAGAACATTAACCTCATAGCTCAGGTAGAGTGTATTTCCAAGAAAGGTTACACACTACTTTTCTAGATTTCTTTCTAACGATGTCTGTGCAAATAAGAAGCCAAAATATTATGAATAATTTTTAATAAAAGAAATAAACATTATTAATTACAAGTATCAGAACTATTCTCATTTACCCCTCAAGAATAGAGAACTGCTATTGGATACTGGTAGAATTTTTTAGAATTCCAAACTTTTGGAATTCCAAAATTAGACAATTATGGAACTGCAAGTCATCAAAGTTTAAGTCTATCTGTGGTATCTCTGTGATGGATATTTTGAAGTGGGCCAACTAGCCTAAAATGCCACTAAAGATAATATACCAAAGTTATTCTGAGAAGTGATAAACTCTAGCCAAAGCCACATTGTTTCCTTGCATCTTTCACTGTGTGACAGCAGATAGAGCTTAAAATAATTTTGCAAGGACAATAGCACATGTTAAAGGCTTGTTAACAAGTCTTTTAAATTTCTCTTCTGTGATTCAGAGTTTTCACATATTAGAAAATAATTGAAATATTTCTACTAAGTAAATAATGCATACGTCCTTATGAAATGTCTTAACTTTGAATAAAAAAATGAAAATATGGTGTATTTTATACAGAAAAATAACTCATATCCAAGCATAGCTTAGGATAAGAATGATATTTAAAATCACAAAGATGTCTTGAATCAAACCTTCTGAAATAAACTAAGAAACTGTATTCAGGTAACAATTCTACTGAATTTTTATACAATTATATAATATTACATTGTATAATTTTCATATAATTAGTATGTGTATATTGTGTGTATGGTGGATATTTTACCACTGAGTTTAGCAAGGAAGCATATGAATAGAAACTTTATACTCTGAAAACCCTTATACAAATATGATGTGTTTGTATCATTACCATTTCATTGAAGATGTATGTTTCTGAAGATTTACTGAAGAGTTTTAGATTCATGATATGTATAAGACTTCCGCAGACTCCAAACTTTCTGATCATGCTACAATTAACTAATCTCAGTTTTCCTAGGAGTTGTATAGAACTTGGCCCAGGGATACTTAATAAATAAATGTTTAAGAATGTATGAGTAAAGTAGCTTGCAAAAACCTCTTCTTCAGTAATTAAGAAGCCACTTCTAACAACCAGAACAAATAAACTCTCAATTCACTGTGCCAAAAGAGAAGCGTGCTTTAATGGCTTTACAGCCCCTATGCAATGCTGATAAGTAACAGGTGACAAGGAGGAGAAAGATTCCAAGATGAAGTAGAACAATATTAGAGGGTAATAAGCTCTGTTGGCAGTGACAAGAGAGACAGGGAAAGGTGGCAAAAAACAGGCACTGACTTCAGAGAAAAGAACCAGAAGACAAAAGCGAGTCAAAGCACAATCTAAATTTAGTAACTACAACAACGTTTGACCATAGGGCATTTATGCAGGGTGTGTGTGGATGTGTTTGTACGGTGTGAAGGAAGGGGCAGGCAGAAATAGGCAGTAGAAGGGAACTAAGTTGACAGTCATTT
Source organism: Mellivora capensis (assembly GCA_004024625.1). Taxonomy (NCBI): domain Eukaryota; kingdom Metazoa; phylum Chordata; class Mammalia; order Carnivora; family Mustelidae; genus Mellivora; species Mellivora capensis. Next base: position 105,688 of record PISX010002143.1, on the reverse strand, counting down.
AGATTTCAATAGTCCCTAAGAGCAGCAAAAAATCACACTACAGACGCCATGTGTCAAATAAGGGTACTGTATACCATAGAGAGTACGGACTGGACTCTAGGGCCAGACCAGGTCCATAGCACAGAGCTGTTACTAAAGGAGTGACTTCGGGCAATATCCTTCTGTGTTTTACTTTGCTGTATAAATGAATAACATTATCATTTACCTCACAGGGAAGATGCTATGAGTAGTATATAAGTTGATATATATAAATCATAACAATGATTTAGCTTTACTTTTTTTAAAGATTTGAGAGTGAGCAGGGGGAAGAGCAGAGGGAAAGAATCTCAAGCAGATGCCTCACTAGGCACAGAGCCCAAAGTGGGGCTTGAACTTAGGACTCCGAGATCATCACCTGAGACGAAAACAAGAGCTGGAGGTTTAACCTACTGAACCGCCCAGGGGCCCTGATTTAGCTGTTATTAATTATGTGACAGGTGTTGTAGTACATGGCTCTTGTCCTTATGCATCTTCCCATGCACCCTGTAGCAAGGCTCACCTCAGATAATGAGTGTTATTATTCAAGAACTAATCTATCATAGAGGTAAAATACAAAACTCTCAAAATTAGTATGAATGTCAATGTGCCTAAATACTCAAAATTATTTTAAAAAATTTTAAATAAAAACTCTCACGGTTTTTCAGATATGGCCATATGTCAAAAATATAAGAAGATGAATCTTCTGAAGCCCAAGGAAAACTTACAAACACTGGAATAAATAATGGTCGGCTTAAATTCTTATGCTCAACAAGGACTCTCTCTCACAGTTCATGAAAACTCACACTGTTAAGTGAGACAGAAGAGTAGAGTGACAAGAAAGTGCCTGCTCTCCATTGTGCTAGTGATTAAAAAAAAAATCAAAGATAGCGTTTTCAATCTTGGCATAACATAATGATATGTCAAAGACATAAAGTAATTGTGAGGAATTAGACTTTTAAAAAAATTATTTATTTATTTGTCAGAGAGAGAGAGAGAGAGAGAGAGCGAGCATGAGCAGGGGGAGGGGCAGAGGGAGAAGCAGGCTCCCACTGAGCAGGGAACCCAATTCGGGACTCCATCCCAGGAGCCTGGGATCATGACTTGAGCAGAAGGCAGACACTTAACCAACTGAGCCACCGAGGCGTCCCAAGAATTAGACTTTCTGAAGAAAAGAAAAGCTATTTTGGAAATAGTTGCTTCTGTTCCTGAAACACAAACTACCTCTGGAGAAGGGTAGACACATAACAATGTCCAAAGGGCTCATTCTATCTTTATGGGCACAGACAAATTCAAAGCAACAACAATGCTGACTTTCATGACTTCTCAAAAGCTGGAGTCGAGTTGCATTCCATTGACCCATGCCCTCCAATATCCATACGTGCCACAGGTGGAACAAAAGAGAAGCAATGTTAATGGAGAACACAGAACACTTTCTCCAAACAGCCCTCTGACCATCTTTTTTGTTTAAAAATCTAATTTATTTGTTAGAGAGAGACAGCACAGAGGGATAATAAAGGGGAGAAGCAGGGTCCTGACCAAGGAGAGAGACTACCATAGAACTCCACCCCAGGACCCTAGGATCATGGCCCAAGCAGTCAGATGCCTCACCGACTGAGCCACCCAGGCACCCCAGCCCTCTGACATCTTTAAGGTCTGCTCCCTTCTGAAGATGAAGAATGGATAGACCCTCTGACCTACCAATTCCATTTTTAGATATTTATCCCACAGACCTACTCACACATGTATAAAATGGATTATATTTAAAGTAAACCATTACAGCATTGTTAAGAATACACTAAATCACCATCCATAGGAAATGGGTTCAATATATTTTGATATATTCATATAATGGAACATTATGTACCTATTTTTAAAATCAGCAAGTTTTTATTACTGATATAGAAAGATCCCCAACATAAGCTGAAGTTTAAAATACTAAGTTTAAAAAGAAAGATATAAGACAGTATGCATTAGTATCTACCATTTGTAGGAAAAAGAGACAAGAATGTACATATATCTTGTTCTTACATGCATAAAAATACCTCTGTAAACATAGAGCTGCATAATTTTTCAACATATGGAAGAGAATTAGGTGACTGAGAGACAGCAGGAAGGAGAAAGAATTTTCATTGCAAAAGTTTTAGATTTCGAACAATATGAATATATGACTCATTCAAAAAAGATAATTAACAAAATTTTATTTTAAAAAAAGGAAGAAAAAATTTTTTCCGAAGGTCCTCCTCAAGACTAGTAAGTAGAACAGATACCTAAATCTTGGACTAACACCCAAATCAAAAATTTTTTCACTATACTATGCTGCCACTTACAACTGCATTTTTGGTACTTTATAATAAATGTTACTTACCCCCCAAAAAAGAAAGATTATAAATTCTCTCTCTCATATAAATGTATGTGTATGTGTGTGTGTGTGTGTGTGTGTGTGTATCTCCATTTGGAAAACACTTTTCCTTCATTTAAATATTTTAGACTATTTAGATATGCTAAACCTCTTTAAGTAACTCCAATCTTCTTTATGGTTTAATTAATGAAGTATAAAAGATTTCTAGATCTTTATGAAAACTTTGACAATAGAGACGAAGAGTGTGAATCCTTGTTTCTAGAAGAGTCTCCAAATATGAATCCTGATTTCTAGAGAATATTTTTTATGCATTCTTCTCCACGAAAAGAAAAACTCAAAACTAAAGTAATGTAAGTACATTAAGATGTTAAGTTCCTATTGTCAGAGCTCAGGTCTATCCATGGACTTTCATGGAAATGCTTACAGACATTCTAACTAGAAAATGAGAATGCATATATTAAAAAAGAGTTGAAAGAATACAAAGTCATTTAGTAACTGATTATATACTCTGTATAAAATCTCCTCATTGTACAGAAGAATATAAAGCTTGCAGGTATTATACTAGCCCAAAGTACCACCATGCAAATGAAGGTCAATTGTATACATCGCATTCAATGCCCTAAACTTTAGGTTGGGGAGCAAATATGCATAAAATGGATCTTTTCTACAAATAATCATTTGTGGAAACCAAGAATGGAGCAAACTAAGAATACAGAATTAAAGCAAAACATGAACTAAAAAGTGACCATCATTATGTACTTAGTGCCTTAGATGTCTTTTTCAAGTCACGAAATATTATCGAGGAAAGAAAAAGTTTAGGATTAGGTAAGATAATTTGTTAGTCAGGTACTCATTTATATAAGGAAAAAAGTGAGATAGAATAAGAAGAGTCTAGCCAGCTACAGAACGTCAAGTCACCCCTGGCAAGGTGACTGCACAGCTAAAGTGGTGAGCTGAGAAACACCAATTTATCTGTGAACTATACTAGGCTTAGAGGGAAGTGGGTGTGCCCTGAGGAAGATTAGATGAATTCCTAACATGTTTTTAAAACAGAATAATGTGAGTGACTCACAGAGAGTAAACAGGCACTTTATATCTGATGTCTTTCAGTTCACCCCTTTCTTTCCTCTCTTATCTTCCCTTAAAAGAATGTCACAAAAACAGCCCAGTTCCTTACTCCTCCTAAATTAAAAAGTGGGTGTATACGAACCTTTCCTACCCACCCCACTAAAACATAGCATTATCCTTCAGATTCCCTGTTTTTGCCTTCCAAAGGGTAAGGCAGAGTGAAAGTATCATTCCATCTTACTCCTATCTTCCTAGTACTAAATAAATTTATGTTCAATGTAAGGTTCTCCCTTATAGTTGCAAAGACCTCTTTATTAAAATTTCGTGACAATTGGATTTTGAAAGAAAAGTTTCAGGGTTTAGATGAATGTTTGATAGCAATTCAGTCAAACGGTAAACATGGGTCATGGTTCTTCTGTAATATATAACCTGGGTTCAAACAGTGAATCAGCCATTGATGCTCAGGCTTGTCCAAGTTACTCAACTTTGGAAGGAAGGAAGGAAGGGAGGGAGGGAGGGAGGGAGGGAGGGGTGGAAGACAGAAAGACAAGAAAGAGGGAAAGAAAGAGAAAGGAAGAAAGAAAGAGAGAGAGGGAGGGAGGGAGGGAAGAAAGTAAGAAAGAAAAACTCTTGTACACACATACAATGCAAAAGAACAAATGGCACAGCAGGTAGCAAAAAGACCAGGGCACAACTAGAATCTGACAAAAATCAGACATCTTTAAAAAATGGCACTCTGGGGGCACCTGGGTGGCTCGGTGGGTTAAAGCCTCTGCCTTTGGCTCGGGTCATGATCCCGGGGTCCTGGGATGGAGCCCCACGTTGGGCTCTCTGCTCGGCAGGGAGCATGCTTCCCTTCCTCTCTCTGCCTGCCTCTCTTGCCTACTTGTGATCTATCTGTCAAATGAATGACTAAGGTCTTAAAAAAAAAATGGTACTCTAAAGGGCCAGAAGTTAGACATACATGTGTGGCAATAGTGAGAAACAGAATGATAAGGATGGGAACAGACATTTTTTGGTAATGAAGAAAGTGAACAACTAAAAAATTATTGAATAGCAATGTACTTCCCAGGAGTCAGAAGGGGTGTAAAACACTGATTCAAATCCTCCCAACAATGGTCCTCAATGACCCTGGTACAGAAATTTTTTCTGTCTGTAGAAGTACAGTCACCTACAAAAAGTACAAGTGAGCCACAAAAAAGACCCACCAACCAAACTGAAGTAAAGCCTGAAAGAGAGGCTAAAGTCACTCCTGGGTAACAGATGATGATAAAATAAATCATTCAGGCTTCCTAGCTCATGCAATCCTCACAGTCAGAGTCAATTAGATATACATAATTTAACAGTTTAGGAAGGCAAAATGGTAGGCAGAATAATGGCTTCCCAAAAATGTCCCTGTCCTAATCTTGAGAACCTGTAAATAATGTTACAGTGGAGAATTAAAGTTCCTGTAAAATTGATTAAAACTGCTAGTCAGAAGACTTTAAAATAGGAAGATTATCCTAGATTACTAAATAGGCCCAATGTAACAACAAGGATCCTTAAATGTGGAAGAGGGAGGTCAAAGAGTCAGTGTTAAAATGATGTGATGTGAGACACTCTGTAACTTTGCCGCCTTTGAAGACGGAAAGAATGGAAGCCAAAGAAAGCAGACAGCCTCCAGAAGTTGGAAAAGGCTAAAGAACAGATTCTCTCCTAGAGCTTCCAGAAAGAAAACACAGCCTGCCAACACCTTAATTTTAGCTCAGTGAGACCCATTTTGGACTTCTGACATCAAAAATTGTAAGATAATAAATCTGTGGGGTTTTTTCCTGCCACTAAGTTTGTGGTAATTTGTTACATAAAAATGGGAAACTAATACACAAAGAAATACATTTTCTAAGACGTTTATGAAAATGTTATGGTGTTCATTTTAAAGAACTGAGATATTTAATGTCAACTTATCTAGAGAATCCAGTAATTCAGGATTATCTATGCCTTGAGGTTTCAGGGGTAGCTGAAGTTTTACCACTACCTTCAGATAAATGTTTTTTTCTCCCTTAAGTCTAAAATCACCAACAGTTAACTATAAACCTAGATCTTACGATGCTAATTGACATAGAACCACAACATAAACCAGATGCAATTTCTAATACTTTAAATTCATTAAATATTTAGATTTGAAAAAGGAATGGCCAGTTGCCAAAAGGAATGTTAGCACTGAATATATTAAGTAAAAATTGTAAGCATAATATATACTAAAACATTAAAGTTTAAATTTCTGGCATCCCTGTTTTCAATGCCCATTGAAGACTAAATATACCTTCATGTTTTAAAAGTTACTTCAAAGTTGAGGTGGGATGTTATAAAAATCAGCAAAATCTACATGTTTCAAAACATCTTCTGATAACAGAAAATTTTATTTATAAGTAATATCAGATTAATAATTAAACACCTTAATGCACTTCCTTAAAAAGTAAGAGCATCAGCAAACTGAACATGTCTGGAACCACCTCAGAGTAAATTTCAAAGATTTCCAAATGCTTTTGTATAGTATGAATTAAAAAATAAACGCAAGGAGGAAAAACCCTATTTACATATATTTCTCCCAGTGAAGTATATCTTCTTTTTCTATATGGTTACTGCCGATATGAAATGATTCTGCTTTGAATAGAAAAGTGGGGGTGTGCACATGGATATGTATGAGGGTGGGTGTTTAGACGGGTATGGTAGAAACCAACCATTTTCTACTTCATCAATAGCAAGAGCAGTATTAGTAATACAGTATCATCTGGGTCAAGATATTTTTAAAAATCCATCACTAGATTCAGTTCTACAACAATACACTCCTCCTGAAGCAAGAATAATAAATGCTAATGGTCAAAACAAATTTTGTATCCATCATCCATATTGTCTACACAGAAATGGAAAACAAATATTTACAACTCAGTGGGGCTCACAACTTCCCAGGCTTTGGCATTATATAATCAGCAGTTCCATTTAAGAGATTACATTAAGATTACAGTCTTAAGAGTTTTAATAAAATTCCAAGAAATAGGGACGCCTGGGTGGCTCAGTTGGTTAAGCGGCTGCCTCGGCTCAAGTCATGATCCCAGCGTCCTGGGATCGAGTCCCACATCGGGCTCCTTGCTCGGCGGGGAGCCTGCTTCTCCCTCTGCCTCTGCCTGCCACTCTGTCTGCCTGTGCTCACTTGCTCGCTCTCCCTCTCTCTGACAAATAAGTAAATTTTTAAAAAAAATTTTTTTTAAATTCCAAGAAATAAGACATATTTCAAAAAATATTATTTTCTAAAACACACATTTCTGAAAATTTCTCACTTGTCAGTAATTTAATAGGATAAGAGAAGACAATATTGAAAACAAAATCCATCCTTTCATCAGAAAATAGATGAAAAATACATCTATTTGACCACCATGACCTTATCAAATAGGATTACACAACCGTGGAAAAATAAACAGTAATAAGAAAGAATGACTGGGGCAATTTGTCTTATCCAGCATCCGGTATTCTCAACAAACATCTACTAAAAAGGACAATGAAGTGAAAGATGGTCATGTTTCCTGTCCAGAAAATATTATTCAGAATTGGAACACAGTGCTCTTAAAAAGAAACAGTGACCTCCAACCTTAACAAGAATGTCCCCTTAGGAAGGAGCCATCACTCACAAAATGCTGAAAGTGTAATAATTGGATGATGTGATCTGACCAGCATTCTTTCTTACAATTTTTCCCTTTTTGGTATGTGTGTCAGACACTGGGCAAGAAGAATGATTCTCTTAAAAAAAATACACAAACAACAAAACCAAACTGTGCTGCAGAAGATACCACAAACAGGCAAAGCAACTATTACTTGAGTTTTTAAAACGATACCATATATGTACATGGATAATAAAAGATACTGATGTATTAAAATTTTTTTAATTTAAAGAAAGAAGCCCCATCATTTGTGATATAAACAACTTTAAAAAGTATAACTTTTATTACTAGTTAAAGAGGCCTAAGAAAGCCTGAAGAATTTCATAGATACTGGAATTACATATTCTAAAATACTTACATGCTTAATTTGGGCAAACTGCTTATTAAAAGCTCAGGTTTAATTTTTCCAACTAAGCTAACTATTCTACAAAACAGGGATTCCTAATTAATGGATAAATAAACTGAAGTTCTAAGAACTAAAGTAACTTGCAAGTAGCCCTAGAGCTAGTAAGTGACGAAGTCAGGATGAGAACTCTGATGTTTCTGACCGGTCTCACTAAACCAGAAAAACAAGTGTATGCTGCTGTCAAGTACTGACTGAGCTGCCTTTTCTCCTGCTTTAGTTAACCATGACAAGTTAACTCCAGTCTTTGCATCGAGGAAATTCTTCAGTGAGCCTCACGCATGCATTTCCAAAACCAGACACTAAGAAACAAATAGAAAAAACTTGCCAGATGTGAATTCATTCCTAATGAAATAAAGGACAAGATATCATACAGGCAATGCTTCAAAACAGATCATCTACAAAGAGAGCAGAATAGATCAGCACGGCGTCACAGTGTGATGATGGAGAGGACAGCTCAGAGTCAAAACAAACTGACCGCTCACACACTATCTCCCTGAGAAATGGTAATACTAAAAGTACGTACCTGCAGTCGGTTAAGTGGTAGTCCCCAAAAGATATGTCCATGTCCTAATACCAAGACCCTGTGAATGTTACCTATTTGGAAAGGGGGTCTTTAAAATATAATTAAGTTAAAGATCTTGAGAGGAAATCATCTTAGATTACCTTAACAGACCCTAAATCCAGTGACAAATCTCCTTATAAGAGACAAAAGAGGAAAAGACACAGACACACAACAAGGAGGTGGTAAAGTGATCATGAAAGCAGAGATGGGAGTGAGGCAGCCACTTTAAGATAAAAGAGACAAGGAAGAATTCTCCCTGGGAGCTTCCAAAGACAGTGTAGCCCTTCCACCACCTCGATTTCAGACTTCTAGCCTCCAAAACTGGGAGAGAATAAATACCTGTTGTTTTAAGCCACCCAGTTTGTATTAATTTTTCACATCAAGCACAGGAAACTAATACAGTACCAGAAAAGAGTGCTGAAAGGACACCTGAGTGACAGTTGATTAAGGGTACGCCTTCCGCTCAGGTCATGATTCCAGGGTCCTGGGATCAAGTCTCAAGCAGGGAGCCTGCTTCTCCCTCTGCCTGCTGCTCCCCTTGCTTGTGCTCTCTCTCTCTCTCTCTAGCAAATAATAAGTAAAAAAAATCTCTTTTAAAAAGTGCTGAAAAGGGACGCCTGGGTGGCTCAGTTGGTTGGACGACTGCCTTCGGCTCAGGTCATGATCCCGGAGACCCGGGATCGAGTCCCACATTAGGCTCCCAGCTCCACGGGGAGTCTGCTTCTCCCTCTGACCTTCTCCTTGCTCATGCTCTCTCACTACCTCTCTCTCAAATAAATAAATAAAATCTTTAAAAAAAAAAAAGTGCTGAAAAGATTTGATGAGATGGTGTATTCAAAGCACCCTGGTCTCTAAGTATACAATAAATATTAACAATTATTATTAATGAATTAATATATATGAGCAGCCATTCCACATGCAAACATCCGCTTCTGCATTTTGCCAAGGTTGAAAATGTCACACAGTTCTTGCCTCACTGTGAAATTAATTACTAAAATATATTTGGTACCCTACTAAATGTATCTTAAAAATTTGCAACTGTAACCATTAAACTCTGTTTCTAGGAAAGACAAATGATATTCTCTTTAATGATTTTTCTCACTCAGTTCACTATTTTAGACTAAAGCTAAATTTACTAGTAGCCTTGGGAAAAGTATCATTCACTCCTAACCTATTAAATAGGTTAAATAAAAGGTACCTGAGATCACTGGAAGTAGTTCGAATTATAAAAAGTGGGTGAATGGTTTAACAAAAAAAAAAAAAAAAAGGAAAAAGATTCATTAATCGGCACTGCTTTGGTCAGGGTGTAGCTAGGAAGCACAAAGAATTCTTCTTCTAATGCAAAGAATTAGCCACTTAAGCAGTTCATGAAGTATACTGACAAGGTGGGCCCCCAAACCTCCTCTTACCCAGAAGGTTAGATGTACCTCCGAAACCTCCTTCCTCCTTTTCTGCAGGACTACTGCCTATCAAATACTGGGAAATGAGTAGGAAAATGAGAAGTAAATGTAAACCCTTCTAAATACAAGCCTTCTTTAAGGCCCAGAAGGCAAAGCTTCTGATTTGTGTTCAAGCAAAGAGGAGACTCTCATTTTAAATTCCATCTCTGACTCTCTACACTTACCAAAACAGTAGATAAAAAAGGAGCGGGAAGTAAGAGAGAACAGCAGTCCTCTCCCCTGACCAGGGCACCTGCCACGTGTGAGGACAGAAGGTGAAGAAGTGGAACTTGGAGACTATGACCCTGTTATGGCATGGCTGAATGAAAGTAACATGGCTGAATGAGTATCAAGTTAGAACAACCAGGCACCAACTCTACCTCCCAGGAGAGGAACTGAGCCAAATGGACAGAAGTGTCTTCCAACAGCCCCCATTCCAGGTGGGCAGAAAAGATGTGTATGGAAGTTCTATTCTCACTATGGGCAGAAGCCGTAGAAAGGAGAATGAATTACATCAATCCCTAGCTGGTAGTGGACTAAAGAAGGGGCTGGGTTTATAATCAAGATCTAAAGTGTAAACATTAAAGTTATAGCTCCCCAGAGAGGGATATACCATGTGGGGCTGCCACATAAAACTGTTCTTGCCATTTTGTGGCTACAATTTAGTGTAGTTTCATTTAGCATCACAAACTTGTGCTCATTCGTCTCACTCATTTCTGCACTATTGTTTGCTTTCATTTCCTGATTCTTAGTAAAAATATTTTTTAGGAAATTTTCACCCTCAGATGCAGCATTCAACAAATATTCTAGCATAAACCATGAGCAAGTCTGTGAGAAAGATCAGAACGTACTACTGTAAACAAGACAGGCATGGCCTTTACCCTTGGGAATTTACAGTCTAGTAGCAGATGTGAATGAGGTTTTACATTCACTAATGAGATTTTTTTTCCTCTTAAAACCAAAATGTTGGAAAACCTGGAAGGGCGACATGTGTGTATGTGTTAGGGGACACTAAGTTTTCTATACCTCTATATATAGAATATGCATTGGCTCTATGAGGGGCCCAGCTTTGCTAGTTAAAGAAACCAGGGAGCTGTAGACCTTACCAGCTCAGATAAATGTATCACAAATGGCTTTAGAACTACAAACAGGGGGATGTCTGGGTGGCTCAGTCGGTTAAGCCGCTGCCTCCAGCTCAGGTCATGATCCCAGAGTCCTGGGATCTAGTCCCGCATCAGGGTCCTTGCTCAGACAGGAGCCTGCTTCTCTCTCTGCCTCTGCCTGCCACTCTGCCTGCTTGTGCGCTCTCTCGCTCGCTCTCTCTCTGACAAATAAATAAATAAAATCTTTTCTAAAAAAAAAAAAAAAAAAAAAAAAAAAAAAAAAAAAAAAAAAAAAAAAAAAAAAGAACTACAAATGGAAGATGAAGTATACAGTCAAATGAACATGGCTTCCCCAGAAGTCTGTATCATTCTGCTCACACCAACTTGAATTACAGGTTCTGTACTTATCTTACCTGTCACACAATATCAAACACCCCTTATATAGAAGGAACTATGTCTTTTTTTTTCTTCTGTAACTGTACAGGAATTAATGAAGACTTACTCCAACTAAAGACCTAACACATAGTCATTAAAAGAGTGAATATATCGGTGTTCCTGACTGAAGAGGAGAAGAGAGAAAAGCTAAGCAAAAGGAACAAAGTTTCAAATGGGAGATAAACAATAGAAAGGAGACAGTGAGATAGCTGCTCCTCAGAAATTTCCTCAACCAGTCGGGAACTTCCAGGCCTCACCATCAGGGAGGACTCTCTCTCTTCCCTCCAAATCCGTCCTCACCAAGGCCTCCATTTGTTACCACCCACACTTGTGAAATCGTCTCCCAACTGGTCTTTCTCCTTCCCCCCCTACACAATTACACATAGCCAGAATAGTTGGATTTAAAATCCTGGAAGGTGAGCCTAGGTATCGTTTTCCTCCATTTCCTTATCTTTAACAGGAGAACAATGATAGCATCCATACCTCACAAAGTTCTCCAAAGGATTAAATGAGTTATAGGTGAAGCATTTAAAAGAATGCCTAACATAGAGTACCAGCTCAACACTACTATTATTATTATTATTAAATTTCTTATTATTGTATTTCAAAATAATTCTTCAATAATTTCCCATTAACAAAGAACCAAAATTCAAAATTTTACATATGGCAGCTGAGATCTCTTAAAATAATCTGAACCTCTAACCTTCTAATCCTCTCCTATTCTTCCTGTTCTCTCAAAAACTACATTTTAGCTACAGCGAACTACTGACAAGTTCTCAGAAAGGAGCATGGCTTTCCTCAAGCTGTCTTCTCTGCCCTGAATGCCTTCATTCTTCCTACTATTGACCAATGGCAAGTTCCTATTCTATACTCAAGCTTCAGCTCATGCATTATCTGGTAGGACATTTTCTTTGCCGCCTTCAGACTCTTCCTCTGTGCTCTAGATGCTCCCTGTACATATCCACATTCTGACAATCATCAACCTGTGTATCAAAATTTCTTCCCCTTAGGGGTTTCTTGAACTGAGAGACACATTAGTTTCTCTACCTATTCCCTGATCCTAGTATTGTTACTAGTATACCATACTGGTATACTGCTTGCAGAAGAGAGGGAGGAGAACAGGGTGTTTGTTTTCTCTTTTGTACATTGGCCCCAGTGGTCCCAAACTTTCCTATATTTCTCCATTGTTCATGTAAGTCCTCTTAAGCCAACAAATTCAGTCAGCAGCCTAAAGCACATACACAGTTTTCTAACTTCGAAGGAAGTAGGGGGTGTGAATTACGTGGACAGACATGCCTAAGTTTAAGTCACAGAAATCTCAGTTCATCTTGTCACTCATTCACGTATTTGCTAAGTTTTTACAATCCTTTCAAGCTTCTTAGTTCATGCTTGATCCCAACCTCTACCACAGCTCATCTCATCTAATTCCTGGTAAAACAGAGTACTTTTGGCACTAACCTATAACTTGCTCTGTATGTTAATCATGGAATTACTCTCAACTAAGATCTCTCTTCTCTAGGATCCCGGCAAACTTTCTCACTGCCCTTCGTCTAAAAATTTCTTTTTTTTTGTAACTTCAAACTTCAGGTGACTAAACAATGCTACTCTGTTCCTTCCTGCCATCATCATTCGTGTGTGTGTGTGTGTGTGTGTGTGTGTGTGTGTGTGTGTGTTGGGGATGAAGGAGACTGTACTTCAGTATTTTTAAGATCTCTATGTCCACTGAAACTAACAAAGTTTCTTCCTATTTCTGTAATTCAATTACATATGGTTCATACAACCTCCAGACATGTAATTAGTGAAAGACATTTTGACACCTTAGAGACAAGTGGAGGGATTTTAAGTCTTTAAAGAGAGAAAGAAATGCAGGAAAATGAACAACTTAAAGAAGGTAGGAGAAAAGGTTAGAGAAAACAGGAAACATGTTGGCTACTAGAGCAGTGAAGGTATTTGGTAAAACTAATTTACTAAATCCAGCATATTTCCCACGCTCAGCATAAGATACTGATCAGACACCTGAAAGAACACTGTAAACAAAGCACCAAATAGATGAAGAACAGAGTAGAGCAGGGTAAACAGGCACAGGGGTTGATCAAGTTGAGCTCATGGGCTAGCACCTATTGGTCCCTCTGTTTTTCAACTGCTATACAACTCCAATCCCAGTGTCATCACTGTCACAGAGTTGTCACTGCAGGTGTTTTGTAAAACAGGTCAAAAAGAAACTCTGAAGCATTCATAGAGACAAATGGTGAAGGTGGACTAAGAGTTCTACTGGTTGACTGCTGGAGCTGCGTCACTCTAAAATGCTACAAATCTAGGAAGTCTGTTCTCTATCCTTGAACTTAGCAGTGTGTTTTAATTCAACCGAAAAACTATTTTACAGATGAAGATATTATTAAAGCTTTTTTTAATAAATCCAGAGAATACATACGTTGGAGCTGTTAAAGGAATCAATGAGGTAATATTACTGCCAGAATATTTTGTGAGCTTCTAAAAACGTAAATTTTTCAAAGAGCACTGGCTTCTTGCTAATATTTTCCATGGAATCTGAACTTACTGGAATATTAAGCAAAAGTCTCCATAAACCCCTCTTTCTCCACCTTCTATGAAACAAATTTAATGGCAAAAATTCATATTGAGTGTATTTGGAAGAGTAAAATGCACATTTAGACAATAGGCATTACGATGACTATACAATAAGAAAATTTTCTTAATTCCTTTTTTTAAAGGGACTGTGTGATGTTGTAGAACAATCATTCTATTAGGAGGGAAAGAGACCTGAGCTTGAATTCTGGCTTATTTACATACAAGTTGTGTGAATTTGAAGTATGGTACTTACCCTCTCTATAAAGTATGGTGATAATATCTATCACAATAATTGCTATGAAGATTAAATGACTTAAGTATATTAAGATCCTAGGTCAGTAATTTGTTAAAAGTAAAAATTTAAAGTTCTAGCTTCTTTAGGGGTGCCAGGGTGGCTCAGTCAGTTAAATGTCTGACTTTAGCTCAGGTCATAATCTCAGGGTCCTGGGACGGAGACTCACATCGGGCTCCCTGCTAGGTGGGGCATCCACTTCTCTCTCTTCTCTGCCCCTTTCCCTCCTCCTCCCCCCCTTGCTCCGGCTCTCCCTCTCCCTCAAATAAATAAAAATCTTTAAAAATAAAAAAGTAAAATGTTAGCTTCTTTTTCTTTAATTTATGCTTTACTTACCAAATCCCTACTGTGCACTAAGAAACAAGACTAAAGCTACTTCCCTAGCAACCTTAACGCTTTTTATATCAGCTATCTCAGAACAAAAACTATTATCTAAAGGTCTTAGAAACACAAATATTGTTATAACCTATTAACTTCTTTAAAGGCATAGATAAAAAAGAAACTTTTTTCTGCATAATACTAAAATAATTTCAACTGTAAATATTATATAGCAATAGAAATTACATGCAAACAAATAAAAAACAGCACAACCAAGTTCCAATAAAGGAGCAATTTGCTTTGATCCCCTGGAGATAATTCTTCGGCTCACTAAGAGCAAACAGGCTTCTTATAAGAAAATGAAATCTACACGAATATTATAGAATCTATAAAATCTGGGGAAGAGATATTATATATTTCAGTGTGTCAAAGAGATTAAAATTCTACTTTGAAAGAGGCAGCTAGCTTATCTTTCAAATACAAAAACACTTTTATTAGTTTTAAGAATAATTTGGTAACCAGATATATTCTCAGGATAACAAAAACATTCTAGAATAATAAATAATCCACAATTTCAAAGCAGAGTCTATAAAATATAATTCCAGTAAAACAAAAGAATCTGGAAAGTCCCTCATATTCATTGTTAACAGGATGAATTACACAGGAAAACAGTGCTATTAAACTGCAGCCAAAACAGTCAAATAAAGGCAGACTCAATTGTAAGAGAGGTCACTGAATTCAGGATTATCATCTATGTATTTTTATTGTAATGCAGAAATAAACTCTTGCTGTATTACTTGAGAAATCAAAATTCATACACACACAAAAATAGAGGAATGAAGGATTCTTCTTCTTATGCATTTAAACTGCAGAGAAAGACTGTTAATAAGGGATCCTGCCTGGTTAAAAAAAATCACTAAGACTAATAACATTTAGAAACCTGTGGACAGGGGCACCTGGGTGGCTCAGTCAGTTAAGTGTCTGACTCTTGACATGATATCAGGGTTGTGAGATCGAGCTCTGAGGTAGGCTCTGCTGGAGCCTGCTTAAGATTCTCTCCTACTCTCGGGGCGCCTGGGTGGCTCATTCATTAAGCTTCTGCCTTCGGCTCAGGTCATGGCCTCCGGGTCCTGGGATAGAGCCCCACATCAGGCTCTCTTCTCAAGGGGAGCCTGCTTCCTCCTCTCTCTCTCTGCCTGATGCTCTGCCTACTTGTGATCTCTGTCTGTCAAATAAATAAATAAAATCTTTAAAAAAAAAAAAAAGATTCTCTCCTATCTCAAAAAAAAAAAAAAAAGAACCTGTGTATAAAGCTGATTTACTATGAAAACGCAGGCTTTAAAACCCATTAAAGAAAAAGTATGCTGCGAAGTTTGACAGTATAAATAATCTGCCACATCTGTGTTTTGCACAGCCAATCACTCCAGTTTACTTTTCAACTCACACACAGCCTAAACTATTCCAATCTTTTGCGACGTTAATAGCAACAATAGCCACAGCAAATAGTTGGGAATGACTTGAATTTCAACCCTTTCAAAACCTCTTGATCTATGGACAAAAATGTTTATTAACCCCAAGGAGACTGCTGCCATTAAATACAAAAGAATGACCAGACTGTCGCTCTATCTCACTAATAACTTAAGAATTATTTCTAAATTCATCAGGTAAAACTAGCAAAAATTACTATAATATTAAAGGCAGCATTCTCTACAATGAAAGGCAATAAATATTTTTTGAGACTCTTCCAAGTCCAAGCCACAGTGGTAGGCACTGGAGTATGTAATAAACAGAATATTACTTCTGTCCTTCAAGAGTTGGGTGTGATCTTCTTGCCACTTAATCAGTGTGCACATTACATCTTACTCGGTGACTGCTTTTCATACAAAGAAATATTGTGTGTTTCTCATTTAAAAACTCTGAAATTAAGATAAATTTTCTTTCTTAAAATGATAATGAAGCTTAATCTGAAGCTTAAGCTGAATCATCATCCTTCTTATCTGGTAATAAGTCCATGTGACCAGGAGAATCTTCTCAGATAACTGTGCTCCCTCAACTGTCCTACTGTGTCTGTCTTTCTGTCTCTGTTTCCCTCCTCATCCTCATGCTATCTCTCCTTAGACTCACCTTCTCTGGATGTCTCTGCTTAGGACTCTGCCTCTCTACTTTCAGATAGCTTAAAATTTCTTTGGCCAGTATTTCCCAGTCTATGAACCAACTTGAAGCAGCTAGGGGCAACTGGCACACAGATTTAAGTTCTCACATGTAAGCCATGAATTAATATGTGTACTAAGCACTAAAAGCTTAAAGTCTGCTTAAATCATGTAATATATTTTTATTTTTTTGGAGGGGAGAGGGATGGGTTGTTGGGTGAGCCTGGTGGTGGGTATTATGGAGGGCATGTATTGCATGGAGCACTGGGTGTGGTGCATAAACAATTAATTTTGGAACACAGAAAAGAAATAAAATAAAATAAAATGAAAAAAATTAAATACATATGGATTCTTGTACATAAATGTAAAAAATCTTCCTCTTCATTTAAACTGCAATACAATATAAAACCTGCAATTACTAAAAATACAACTATTACCTTAATGTGACAGGGGAAAGGTTGCCCATAAAATATTTGACATTAAAAAAAAAAAGTCCTTATTTAAGGTCAGAAACCAGATCCTTACACAGTGAGCGCCTTGAGGGCAGGTATGAGGACTTCTTTTTATCCTCAGTGATCAGCACAGCAAGTGTTCCATTAGTACATGCTAAACAAATGGCTCTAAAAACATTTCCTTTTAAGACCCAGGCCTTCTGACTAGGTGCTGTGCCTTAGCCACCACCATGCCTTAAGGCTATGCTAATTTATTCTACTCTATTCACGGTTTGACTGGAGATGTATGCAAATGTGACTCAACAAGTGGTTAGGGAGGAAAGTGGGAGGTTCAGTCAAGGAATGAGTCTTTCTGATCTGGGTAACAGGGTGGGTGGTGGGCCATCCACCAAGATCAGTGCAGCAGGCAACACAAATGACTGAGATAAGGCACACCCTCAGTCCTGACCTTGTTAACAAGACTGAAGTATCCAGGTGTGTAGCACTTTCAGTAAATGACAGGACAGGAGCAGAAGCTAGGCTCCAGTAAGCAGACAGAGCAAGGGGAAGGTAAAAGGAGAACAAAGCATGGCTCCAGCAGGCTAACAATCTCTTCCCTCTTTCCTCGTATCACCCCACTACTGTGACTTTTAGAACTACTCTTCAAGCTCTGATTTCTCTCATTTATCCTGTTTTACATTTCAAGCCCTCATGTAGCCAAGTTACTGCAATAGTTGCCTAACTAGTCTCCCAGGCTCTATGTCTCTCCAACTTCTTCCAAGCAGTCTCACTAAGTATTATTCTGAAATTGTCACTTTTCAGGTCAAAACTTTTAATAATACCTCGTGTCTAGGACCTGCAAAGCACTATTCTCATCTACCTTTCCTTTTATTCTTATCTCTAGTTCCAACTGGTCAACACACCCATCCCCACCTCTACCATGACTACTAGTCATAATGTAAACCTGGAGGAAAAGTCCAATTTTTAAAAATTTGGAACATGATGAGATTTTTCGACTGACCTCAAGTAATTAATGTTTGTGTTGACAAAAGGTTATAAAAAAATATTTCTAAAAGTATCATAAAGACACGGTCCAAAAGTTAGCGATTTAACTTGATTTTAATGTTACTCAGGAAATTACAGGGAGTATGCATGAATGTGGATGGGAAAGAGAGATTTTTAAAAAACTCATTTTTTTGTTTATCTTTCTGACCGAAGCCACAGTGAAAAAGAACTGTATCTACATTGTTCCTCTAAGGAGAACAGGAGGAATTAGCAGAATAAACAAAACTAGGTGTGTACTGGTTTCTCTCTGCTGCCATAAATTACTGGTGAAGGCAATAATTTTGAACCAAAGCAGTTGTCAGCTGGCAGTAAGCATGGTTGTATTCACTCCACTGTTTTTAAAAAGCTTTAATTACAAATGTACGATCAAAAATCACTCACCTGACTAAAAAATGTTTTCTTCTAACTTACAAGATTATCTTTCTGACTTTCTCACATAACTACCTACCATATTACCCTCTCATTTTCTCCGTTTCCTTCCAGTCACACCCATTCGGTTGCTAAGAAACAAAATAAATATGATCTCCAAGAAGTATCTGTAAAATAGATACTATATTAATACTTACCATGAGGAAAGAAGGAAGAAGAGAGAAAACTTACCTCTACTGTGCCTCTGGTTCTTTACATAAGCTAATTTATTTAACCTTTATAAGAGCCCTAGAAGGCAGTTCTTACTATGCCCAACAACAAATGGCTAACTGAAATTCAGTCACATAACTTGCCTAAGGTTACACACCCAGAAAGTGGTAGAACCAAGGTTTGCCCCAAGTTTGCCTAATTTTAAAGCCAGTGTTATTACCATTCCTGTTTCATGGCCTTTTAAAAAAATTCTGCATAAACAATTCTTCGTATTAATACTTTTCAATAAAGCTTTATAATTATACAGGTCTTTAAATATATTATTTCAGGGCACCTGGGTGGCTCAGTGGGTTAAGCCTCTGCCTTCGGCTCAGGTCATGATCTCAGGGTCCTGGGATAGAGTCCCACGACGGGCTCTCTGCTCAGCAGGGAGCCTGTTTGCCCCTCTCTCTCTGCCTGCCTCTCTGCCTACTTGTGATCTCTCTCTCTCTGTCAAATAAATAAAATCATAAAAAATAAATAAATAAATAAATAAATTCTTAGGACTGTTTTCCCAAAGGATTACAGACTAAAATAATTTTTCCTTCACAGGAATAAAGAACACTTTTATTGTAAAGAAATAACCACACATTTTTAAGATACAAAGTTCAAAGGAAGGAATTTCAAAATGCAAAATACACTCTGATTAACCTATATTTACCAAATCTGTTCTCAAATTGCTACAGAATATAAAAAAAAATGAACCAACTTGAGCCTTCAAGTTCAGTTTCAACTATCTTTATCTATTGAGCTGAAGAAAACGGGATATAATAAATACTTCTCTTCCATGCCTGCTGATTTGCTGATTGACAGTTTTTCCAGTGAGTATCATAATGAGCACTAAAAAGCTCTAAAAAATATTTTTTTAAATTCCTAAATCCTTAGTTACTCATCGAATACAAAGGTAGAAGCCTGCTGAATAACTGTCTTCAAAGTTTAATAAAGAAATAAATAAGCAAATACAGTCAACAGGATTATAAATTTAGGAGGGAAAATCGAAAGATCACATTCTGAATTAGGATCCACAACAATATGCACAAGTCAGTATCCAAATGAATGCTCCCATCTAATGGTATACCAATCTACTTAGCCTTCTTTTTTTTTCTTTCTTTTCATTCTAATATATAGGGTCTATGAAACACATAGAAAATAATTTAGGTATAATATTACTTATAGAACATGACAGGTGAGAGTGCAAATGAAAAGTACATCTTGGACAGAGAGATGTGATTGCTTACAAGCAAAAGAGTCAAAAAGTTACCCCTCCTGTATTACTATCCAGTCTTACGTAATTTTATTAGGATACTAGAGTCATTAAGTCAATGCTACAATAAAGAAGGTGCGGAGGGGCATAGGCTTTGAACTGACCTGGGTTTGTTATGCATATCACGTAAACTCTTGAAGCCATAATGTACTCATCTGAAAAATGGATATGTTAACTCCTTCTTAAATTATATTTGTGAAAAGGACTGCACAAAAGAGATGTCCCTGCATGCTTGTCTTCTTCCCCTTTCCTAAGCAGCACTGCTACTTTCAATGATGGGGGCAGGGATGATGTGATCAGACCCAGTCCTTCTGAAAAAGAGTCATCCTCCCATTTAAGAATTAAAAACTAAAACTAAAACCAACACAAACAAGCAAAAAAAAAAAAAAAAAAAAAAAAAAAAAAAAAAAAAAAAAAAAAAAAAAAAAAAAAAAAAAAAAAAAAAAAAAAAAAAAAAAAAAAAAACAGTAAAAGCTAAACCGCGGAAAAGAAATTAGAAAAGCATGTGAATATCAATGTGCAACTCCAATTAAAAGATAATCAACCTAAATATCTTCTAAATTCACAAAAATTCAAAATTCCAAACAGAGAACTGAAAATTTTGATTAAAAAAAGAATACTTTCTAAAATCCTGCCTCTATGCTATTAGTTAAAGAGCAGAGTGGAATCCATAAAGCTAAGAGTAATAAAATGGTAAGCAATCTGCTAAAATGAAACAAAAGACAGCTAATAGCTTTGGTCTGGTAAAACAGCTATTTTTTTTCTTTTTTCTTATAATTCAGTGAGCCTATTAAATTAGTCCAATCTGTCATTCATTAGTAGTAGTTCCTGGACCTCTGACAATTTTTTTTTGTTGCTGTTGTTTGAAGGATGAGGAAGAAGGGGGAGGCAGAAAGAGAGTACATCAATATTTTTCAAAACTCAATCCTTCTAGAACTTTCACTTCCAATCATAATACATTATACACTAAATGAAGCCTATGGAACAAAAAACAAATCACAGACTTGTTACTACCAGTAATGTTAAAAAAAGAAGGAAGATTAGAAAAGCGATACATATATTTTTTTCTGTGATTCTGAGAGGATTAACTTAAAAATATAAAATGACAAATATATAAAATACTTATGATTAAATGCTGTTTGACTATCCATCTGACTTACCTTTCACCTTAAAGTCAGCAGAATAGTACAAGTCACTTTGCTAACCTGGCATAGTTTAAGATAACTTCAATGAAGAAAGTCCAATTTCCTGATTCTCTCAGCCAAAATAAGCAAACCTAAGTTAGTTTGATCTAATAGCAAGCTCTAGGGAACTTAGCCATTTACAGCTGAAAAATCAGAACAAGAACCAGAATTTAAAGGAACTTAGAAATCACCCATGACCTCATTTTATAGTCCAGAAAGTTAAATACCAGAAGTTCAGCGACTTGTCTCTTATACAGTAAGTTAGTAGCAAGTTTATCTGTGTTATGCAGAAAACTACTGAAATGAAACAGTCAAAATCTTAGAATCCAATTCTAATATAGTTAGTTAATAGTTATTTGACATCAAAGTTTTAGAAAGTAATTATCTTCTTTTGCTAACTGAAATATAACTTTAAAAATGATCCATTTTGACTTGGGTAAAATTATAGGCAAAATGCAGTTGATATTTAAAAATAAGGATGCTGCTATTCGCCTAATTTCACCCAGAGGAAAAATAATTTCAAATAGAATTTTTCATTGTCCAGTTGTACTCAGAATCAGTTGCAGTTGCAGGAGGAAAAAAAGAAGAAGAAGGAGAAGAAAAAACTTCCAATCCTATTCCAAGGATAAGAGACATATTAAAATGAAATCTTCCACACCTCCATATTCATTAGATACCCAGAACATAGTGAATCAAGTCTTACCTTTTCAGGATATCATAGAGAGATACTATGTTTGATTTATTAAATACCCTCATACTAGACCAGATAGAAAAAAAAAAAGTTACAAAACAACCTTTAACCCACTGAGCTACTCAGGCGCCTCCAAAACAACCTTAATCATAAGCAAGTATCTGGGGGCGCCTGGGTGGCTCAGTGGATTAAAGCCTCTGCCTTTGGCTCAGGTCATGATCCCAGGGTCCTGGGATCAAGCCCCCATCAGGCTCTCTGCTCAGCAGGGAGCCTGCTTCCCCCCTCCACCTGCCTCTGTCTACTTGTGATCTCTGTCAAATAAATAAATATAATCTTAAAAAAAAAATCATAAGCAAGTAACTTTATCTTACTTTTTCTTATCTAAATCCTATTTGAGGTTAGGCCTAAAGAAGAAATCAATTAAGTGTATATACTATATACTTAATGAATTGATACATATCAATAATACTTTGGGCAAAATATATTCACAAAATAAAATTTCTGGTAACTTTCATTTCAAAAACAAAAATGGCTTTTCCCTTATCTTCTCCCTCTGGCAATTCTTAGGTAGAGGTAAACAGAACTCCACAAGAGTGGCAACCATCCCTTGTTTCTGACAGCGCTAGAAGGAAAAGGCAGTGAGTGCCACCACTATGAAGACTTGAGGAGAAACTTGGTCTGCTTCTCTTTCTAGCCCCTCCTTCCAATAATGACATCATTTCTCTCCCAGACCTTGCTGTAGATCTGGCCAGACAGCTGTAACTCTTCAAGGCTTTCTCACAATTTTTTTAAGGTCCAGGAAGACTTAAATTTGATTACAATATCACAGTGACTCACAAGACTTCACGCTCTATACCATCCCACGCCACCTCTCTGACCTCACCTCTTACCTGCACTCACTTGGGCTTCACTCTCTCTGTTCCAAGCATACTGGACTCCCTGTCAGGGCCACTGTACCACTTCTTCCCTCTGCCTAGGACATACATGACCCACGTACCCAATAACCTTCTCACTGAAGCTTTCCTGACCACTCTATTTTAACTTGCAATTCCCTACCCCTGCACCCCCTAGCTCCCTTATGTGCTCTATTTTTCCCCAGAACACTTACCTATTTCTGCTCACTAAAAGGTAAGCACTGTGAGGCAGAGATTTTTGTCTCTTCTGCTCACTGCATGTCGTCAGCATCTATAACAATGTTTGGCACATACTAAAAGCTTAAAAACTACTTGTGGAACAAATAAATGATTCCAAGTTTGGGAATTAGTGCTGGTATTCATCAAATATTAATTAGACATTAATAACATAAAACTATACAAGATGTTGTTAAACACTGATTGTACAAAAAACATGGTCTTTGCTTTCAAGGAGTCTAGCTGGAGAAGCAGAACTAATATACATGGAGTAATTATTTAAATACGTGGACAGTATTACATATGACTATTAACTAAGTTTATTTGTATGCCTCATGGAATCTGCCTTGTTATTTCTGGTTATACCTAGCACATAATTAAATTCTGAATCAAATGGTAAAAGCTTGTCATAGGAGTTCAGACAGGGAAAAAATGAACTGAGTTGCAAAAATAAGAGAAGACAACAGGTGGCTGATGAGGTTCAACATGGGCTTTGTAGATGTAGAAGCTTGTGTTGGCAGTGAAGAGGTGAGTAGGCATCTTAGATGAGGTGAATTTCATGAAAGGACAGACAGGCAGGTGAGGGCCAGTAAGAAACACCTGAAATAAAATGATAGGACTCACTGATCAGTAGGGATGATCTGGGGAGGACAATTTCAGTCTAGATCACAGAGAACCTAATCCTCTGAGCAAGTAGACTCAAGTCCAGATGGAATCTCACAGCACATGCTGTACGTACCCAGCCTGGGTTCCCTGGAACCCTTCTACCAGTTTGGTTCAGCCACTCATGAAAAACGGTGCACACCAGCAACTTTTTGTGTAAGCAACAGAGATACCTCCTTCCCTCCACCCTGCATGCACACACACATACATCCGCACACATATATTTCCAGGAAAACCGGTGGCCAGTGACTAACAAATCCAAGAGAGGGGGAACAAAAGCCCTGTTCTCTCGCCTGAAGGCAAGACAGCCTCTATGGTACAATTTTATCCCGAAGTTACCTCCTGGATCAAGCTGAGATTACATATCCCCTGAAACCACATCCTTGTTCATCTCAGTTTCTTATTCTTCCCAATCCTGCTTCACTCACTTTGCTGTAACATTTCAAAGACCTCTCCTGATATATTACTTGTACATGAATTCTATCTCTGGTTCTGTTTCCAGGGAAACTGGAGTACTACGACAAGTCTGTAAAGGGAAGTACTACATGTTCACGAAGAAAAGAACATGTTTAAGAAGAAAAGAGTTACACGGCACAAGCATTGTTGTAGGTCATTTTGGAAGAAGACTACAAAACAGTCTGGTTGGTAATAGAATAAAGAGGGTAAGGTGACAGGAGGCAAATTAAGGATGCTGTTGTCAAATTCAGAAATAAGCGGAAGAGAAAATATTTGCTTCAATATGAGACAGAACTTAGGAAGGGATGCAACTTAGTATAGGGAAAGATTGAAACTAACTCTTCAAAGTTTTATTTTTTCCTTGAAAGTCAAAAATATTTCTTCACTAGTATTGTTAATGTTTTGTTTTTGTTTTTGTTTTTGTTTTGAGAGAGAAAGCGCGCGCTCACATTCAAGCAAGTATGAGGAGGGATGGGGCAGAGGAAGTGGGGCAGAGAGAGAGAGAGAAAGAATCTCAGGCAGGTTCCATACAGAGCATGCAGCATGATGCAGGGCTCAATCTCATGACCCTGAGATTATGACCTGAGCTGACCTGAGCTAAAATCAAGAATCAAATGCTTAACTGATGAAGCCACCCAGGTGCCCCAGTAGTATTGACAATGTTATATCATAAATTCTTTCAAATGCAAATCTCTTTTCAGGTTGACACTACTTAACAAGAAGTGTTAAAAACTTGAGAATTACAGTAAGTAACAACAGGACTCTCAAATTCTCTCTCATGTTTTAGGCCCTGAATATCTATATTCAGAAATATGAAGACAAAATTAAGCGGTATCTCCAAATGTTTAGAGTGACTTGGTTTGTTAAATTTCATATTTAAGTAGCTTAAAAGAATCTTTGTTCAGGGTCAGTAACAGATTACTTAAATTGGAAATGCATACAAAGTAACATCTGGTTTTCATCTATTCTTATGGGACCATGAAGTATTTTCAAAAGAAAGTAAGATATAGCTAAGCTTCTAATCTAACATCTAAGTTTATTGACTTCGTGGTACCCTTTCAAAATTCATATTTAGTAAAAATGAGTATAAATAAAAATGACTACTTTTCGGGGCACCTGGGTGGCTCAGTCATTAAGCATCTGCCTTCTGCTCAAGTCATGATCCCAGGGTCCTGGGATCAAGCCCTGCATCCAGCTCCCTGCTCAGCGGGAAGCCTGCTTCTCTCTCTCCCACTCCCCCTGCTTGTGTTCCCTCTCTCATTCTGTCTCGCTCTGAAATAAATAAATAAAATCTTTTTTAAAAAATCACTGCTTTTCATTTAATTAGTAACAATAATTTCGTGTTACAGATCTCAGTACATAGAACAGAAAAAAAAACACTACAAAAATAGAAATTTTTAGCAGGTCATTTTTTTCTCTTGACTCCTTTATTTGCATTAAAACATACACCTAACAGCTACCAAAATTTAAATACAAATAACCTTTGACCAAACAGTTCCACTGACAGGAATTTCTCCCAGACACACAAAAGAGGAGGGTTGGGGGGGCTGGTTACATCAAAGTAAATCCCTAAGTCTAAGTTCATAAAAATCTCTCCTATTCAGTTTTAAGACCAAATTGATACACTTCCAGAAAAGTACATACCTTACCCTGTATATATCCTTTAAATGGTCCCAGGAGAGCCTCCAAGAAAAAAAGGTCCCATAGCCAAATATGTTTGGTACCACATGTTTTTTCCCTCTTAAAAATTAACAATATACACAATAATTTATATAAGGCTCTGAGATGTTCTGGGGGGAAAATGGTGTTTTCCAAATTTTATAGAAATAGAGAACTCTTTTGTACTCATCAAAAACAAGACTTATTTAAAACTTTCCATACTCAGCTGATAAATGATAGCTATTTTCCCTATAAACCTTAAAGGCTAAAAGCTATCATTCAGTCACCTTCTCCCCACTCCCTTTTACCTCCCTTCCTCTGGGCCCAAGATACTGCAGTGCTTATAATTTTATAATTCATAATAATTATAGGGATCTTACTAAAATATACTTCTTGGTCCTTTCAGATAGTTCTGATTCCTATCAGTATTTTTAGCAAGCTATCCACATGATTTCAAGGCAGGTCAAATGCTCAAAATGCCTGATACATTATAATCAATGAGATGACTAGCTATGCTACAACTGAGGCCAGAGTAACTTTAAAAAAAAAAAAAACAGTAAGTTCTGAAAATCTGCATTTCAAATGTAAAAATATTTTCTTCCACTCAGGAAAAAAGAGCAAAAAAGACATACTAGGAAAAGCCTAGCCATTTATCTTAAAAGAATACCTTCTAATATACTACTCAGAATATTAAAGCCAAGAGTTTTACCCTATAATAAGAATTTTACCCTAGATATAATAAGAATAAGAATTTACCCTATAATAGGGTGCCTGGGTGGCTCAGCGGGTTAAGCCTCTGCCTTTGGTTCAGGTTATGATCTCGGGGTCCTGGGATCGAGGCCCGCATCAGGCTCTCTGCTCAGCAGGGAGCCTGCTTCCCTCTCTCTCTCTCTCTCTCTGCCTGCCTCTCTACCTACTTGTGATCTCTGTCAAATAAATAAATAAAATCTTAAAAAAAAAAAAAAGAATTTACCCTATAACAAGAATTTTTAGCCTACACTCTATTGAGAAATTTCAGGAATTCTTAGATTTTTTCTAAAACCATACACAAATTTTATCAGTACATGAATGCATGTCTTTTTATGGGGAAATAATCCAAAGCTTTCACCAATTTTTCACACTGCTCAATTACTCAATTTAAAAGCCATTATATTTTGTAATTTATCTACCTGAAACAATGGTAGGAGAAACTTCTTAGTTAACACGGCAAATCAGATACACAAAAACACACTCCTTAGTATTGTTTTCTCCCTCAGAAGCAAACAAAATACAAATTACCTTTGCAGAGTCATGTTCAAAGAGCCTGTACAACCCTTAATCTTGTTCTGGGCTTCAAGATGAGTCATTCCATGTGCACTTATTCCATCAATGCTGAGAACCACATCGCCTATTCTTACATTTGCCTGGGATGCTTTGCCGCCATCTTTGAGCTGTAATAAATATATTTCATTAGGAGTGTCACTCTTTAAAACACAATAATCAACACAGATGAAAATTATACTTTTGCTTGCATCAAAAGTATACTAATATACTTTTAGACAATGTAATAAAAAGTTATCTGTATTAACAGGTAAAGTTAAATTTCAAATGACTTTTGTGTTTATTTTCTTAAATTCTTATTTGCTTTCTAAAAACTGAAAGCATTTTCTGAAAAAGGTTCCTAATAATTTCTCTATTTCTTTATTGTGTAACAAGAGCAGTGTGTGCTTGTCATGAATGAGGAAGAGAAACAGCCAAGAAAACTACATTTAACATCTGTAATATGAATAGGATATTTCAACTCTTTTAGAAATAATGCTTAAAACTCTTTAAACAGCTATATTTTTGTTTGAGCACAAAGAGTAACACAGACAGAGGATCTACTGAACAATACTTCCTGTTGAGGCCAATTCCTACCCAGTGTTTGGGGTACTGAATTCTTTTAGCTCATAGGCCCAAATATCTTTTACACTAGATGTGCTTCCTACTCTGGGCATTTAGTATGTGGGGAAGGAAACCAGTTGTGTCTGAGACTATCAGACATTTTTGTGTACCACAGTCTTCAATCCCCAAATCTTTCTTCCCTTCTCTAAACAATTTTCTATGTGTTCACATAACTTAGTTTGACCTCCTTCAAAGTTCATATATATCTATTTCACTGCTCCAGAAGAAGAAAATATAAAATTGCAGTAAAATGAAACACGATGCAATTTTATTACATACCTAGAAACATGGAACAAGTACAAATCAAAAGAAACCATTCTAATTTAAATGACAAGCTTAGAATTCAGTAAGTACAAGTAGATCACACTGAATATTGGGTTGTTAGAAGATAAGTAAGACATTATCCCCCCAAAGAAAGAAAGAAACTAGGGACGCCTGGGTGGCTCAGTTGGTTAAGCAGCTGCCTTTGGCTCAGGTCATGATCCCAGCGTCCTGGGATCGAGTCCCGCATTGGGCTCCTTGCTTGGCAGGGAGCCTGCTTCTGCCTCTGCCTGCCACTCTGCCTGTGCTCGCTCGAGCTCGATCCCTCTCTCTCTGACAAATAAATAAATTAAAAAAAAAAAAGAAGAAAGAAACAAACCAATATGCCTCAAATATTTAAAACTAAAGTATTTTATAAGTTTCTCTTTGGATTATACAATACTGTAACTTTAATAATGCAAGTGAACTGTACACTTAAAAATAGTTAAAATGGTTAACTTTTTTTTTAAGATTTTATTTATTTGACAGAGATCACAAGTAGGCAGAGAGGCAGGTGGGGAATTCAAAATTTGGAAGCAAAGTAATAAATAAATAGATACCAATCATTCAGTTAGGTTAGGTTTCGATTACCATCAGCTGTCAAACTCTTTCCTTATAAATAATGATCAAGGCAGACAAATCTTAGTACATGAGAACAAGAATCTGTAACTAAAATCAAGAAGAGTAGTGAAGGTGAGATCCATTGAGACAAGGCGCATGTCTAGGTTTCCTCTCCATTTTATCCTAATGCTAGAAGTGTGCCTGGCACACTACATACCTTCACAAAATATATACTGAATGAATAGACGCCACAGATTTATTATTTAACACTGGCATTTGTTTTAAATTGAGGGGGTGCTTAGCTGGCTCAGTCAGTGGAACATGGGACTCTTGATCTCAGGGTTGTGAGTTCAAGCCCCATGCTGCATGCGAAACCTACTCAATTTTAAAAATAAAATAAAATAGTGAAATTAAGAAAAACTAAAGTTTTACATAATTAGAGAAATTTTTTAAAGACTTTATTTATGGGACGCCTGGGTGGCTCAGTTGGTTGGACGACTGCCTTCGGCTCAGGTCATGGTCCCGGAGACCTGGGATAGAGTCCCGCATCAGGCTCCCGGCTCCACGGGGAGTCTGCTTCTCCCTCTGACCTTCTCCTCGCTCATGCTCTCTCACTGCCTCTCTCTCAAATAAATAAATAAAATCTTTAAAAAAAAAAAAAAGACTTTATTTATATATTTGACAGACAGAGAGATCACAAGTAGGCAGAGAGGCAGGCAGAAGGAGAGGGGGAAGCAAGCTCCCTGCTGAGCAGAGAGCCCGATGCCGGCCTCGATCCCAGGACCCTGAGATCATGACCTGAGCTGAAAGCAGATACTTAACCTACTGAGCCACCCAGGCACACCCATAATTAGAAATTTGTTTCATTTTAAAATATGACTATCAACTGACCAAAATAATTCTTGAAATTACTAAAAAAAAAAAAAAAAAATACCTATTTGATCAAAGGTATATAAAATCTCACAAAGTGTAAAAAAAGATTTCAAAACTTTGAAACTGAAATATTCTCTATCACATACATAGTATAGCACATAAACAGTATATCATGATTTTGTTTTCACAATATATCACATACATAGTATATCATGATTTTGTTTTCATCTTTACACTAATAGAAACGATACTCTCAGCTGCCAAGATATTTAAGGGAAAGAAAAACTGGTAGTATGTGACACTAAAGAAATAAAATTTCCAGAGTAACAAAGATCAAAATTTAACTCACAGCACACTTATCAACATAACTATATTACATTTATGTATATACACATATACACAGCTTTTATTATATATGACTGACTAAAGTAGTTCCAAAATTCAATAAAAATTAAATGGACTAGTTTTCAGAATCACAGTATCAAGAAAAAAATAATTAAGATTGAACTTTCTTAAGTATATTTTAAAATACTATAAAGGCAGGTATATCTATTAAAATATGAAAGCTTTGTAGAGTAGGGAAAAAGTTTAAAAACAGCAGTAATTGCATTAAAAGATACAGTTTTACAACATTAAATAACAGGCATAACTATCTTTTAATAATCACTATTTCTTTTTATGAATTTAAATATAAAGAAATCACTTAATTTAATAACAGAAATATGAACTGTTCCCAAATGCACAGAACTAAATTGTTTAAATTGTGAGGGGCATTTACAAAGGAAACGAAAAGCCAGCAATGCCACTGTTTTCTATGGGACTTATTTATAGAGTTGTTCTAATGATTTGATGAAGTAAGAGCTCAATAGATGTTAGCTATTATTACTATTTCCTTGACTTCAGATTACTAACCTCAGAAATGTAGGGGTTGTATTAAATGATCTCAAAGAGCCCTTCCAGTTTTAAAAGTTTATCTGAGGTATCTGGGTAGCTCAGTTGGTTGAGCATCTGACTCTTGGTTCTGGCTCAGGTCATGATCTCAGGGTCCTGAAATGGAGCCCCACATCAGGCTCCATGCTCAGTGGGGAGTCTGCTTGAGATTCTCCCTCCCCCTCTGCCCCTCCACCTGCTCTCTCTCTCTCAAATAAATAAACCTTTAAAAATAAATAAAATAAAAGTTTATTTTGAGCTGTCTGCACAAAGGCATAGATCTAATCCTTAAAAAAGAGTTAAATCTGAAAGACTTCATTGGTAGAGCAAAGGAAAATCTATTCCCTTCCAAACTGAGCAAATGAATTGAAATTTGAATTCTGATAATGTGACAAGTATCAAATAATTTACCCCAGATTTTATTTCAGCCAATGCTTGACCTTCCTTTTAGGTCAAGCATTAAAATAGATTAGATAGGTAAGGAGATAGATAAATAGATGATAGATAACCAGAAATAGAACACAGCTATACTATTTGACCATTTCTCACATTAATATAGCCTTAAAATAGAAACTGAAACCTATGGACACTTCCTATAAATGTACCCAACTTGAAGAATTTAAATACTCTCATCCAGTAGTAACATAAAGGTAATGAACAATGTAGAAAGAAAATAAGCGAACCAAACCCAGTGTCATAACTAGGTAAAACTTTTCTTGCCCCTTTGTTCGAGCTGCCTACTAGATTCTAAGATCCCATGATCTCAGGATGTTCAAATCCAACTACTTAGATCTATCCTTTGAGGATTGCTTTTACTCTAACTGCCACTCTTATTTTTAGGCGGCAGAGCATAGAAATACTATAGTCCCTGTGAGTTCTGCTTCTTCCACAGATACCAACATCTAGGGTAATTACGAAATTGTGTCTATCTTTCCATTACTTCTCCATGCTAGTCCATATCATACTCTGAACATGTCACCCTGACCTTGCCTACTAACTACTATAAGAGTTTTCTAAAGACCTCTTACCATCAAACTCTCCACATTACCCCTTCTTCCCTCCATCTTCACATTTCCATAATGGTGGCCCTATTACCACTTCATACTGGAGAGTTTCAATCATGTCAACTATTTAGAAAAAGAGGATGAAAAAACTTCAAATATCTGCTTGCTTCCTACAATCTAGAATAACACTAAAGCCTGAATTATAAGCCATCTATAATTTGTCACCAACCTGTTTCCAACTTTAAACAAGCTCTATAAAGTCAGAGATCATGTTTTAGAATTTGCTCTTCTCTAAGAACTTTGAATATTGTAGGTATTAGAAAAACATCGAATTAAACCATAGTAAAGAGGAAATCAACAAATTGGAACATCAGTTTTATATGCTAAATTCTGGTAGAAATATACTTAATTCACCAAAGAGAGAAGATTGGATCTAATCTGAAAATGAGAATCTTTGATTAATCATTAGGCCTAACTGGTCTAAGTAAGGTCAACACTCAAACCACATTTCTAATAAAACAAAGTAAATCCATTTGGGATAGTTAGTGATATATTTTCCCTAGGACCTTCAAAGAGGTATCACAACTCCTCTTGTTAATCTTTCTAACAAGCATTAGGAAGAGCTTAATTATGGGGCACCTGAGTGGCTTATTAAGCATCGGACTCTTGATTTCAGCTCAGATCATAATTCAGGGCTCCCCGTCAAGCTCAGCGTTGATCGTGGGGTGTGTTTAAGATTGTCTCTCTCTCCCTCTTCCCCTCTCTGCCTCCAACTCTTGCTGTCTCTTCTCTCTCTTTCTCGTAGATAGATAGATAGATAGATAGATAAATAGACAGATAGATAGACACATAGATAGGACCAGCTTCATTATTTAACCACAACCTTTTCTCAACCAATGATCAGAAATGGAAACAAATGCCCATCACCATCTATTCAATCTTTCACATTATTTAAACTGTCAAACAAATTCCTTTTTGTCTAGTGTTTTGAAGCCAGTAATATTAATCATTTTGGGTTTTCATATTAACATCTTTTCTAAATCGCCAACGATCTTTAGTATTAGATATTCAGGTTTTCTATTCACACAATTTAAATTAAAAATCATGAAGAACTTGAACTAATGCTGTATATATAGTGGGAAAGGCCCAATGCATAGAAACAAATTTAAGACTTGTTAAAGATGGCATCTCAATGACTACTCCTATGAGCTTCAGTTAGTCCCACTTCCTCAAGCCATTCACTCACTAGAAAGACATTATCTTTTTCCCCTTAAATTGGGTAGGATGTAGCACTATTATGAATTGTTAGCAACTAAGGAAAAACTACAAGGTCACTCATTATTTTCACAGTTCATTTCTTCTTTGTTTTTCGAAGTCAGAATAACTTGCATTCATCTAAAACAGTAATAACCTTCTGTCATCAGTAAATCTTGTACATATTATACGACAGCCTTAACAGTATGCATATTTCATAAATCTACAGTGTGTAGTAAAGAAACAGTAGTAGTGGGAGGCTCCTGGGTCAAGCTCAGCATAAATCAAACTAATCACAAGCAAATGCTTCTCCTTTGATCTTGAGAAGCATTTTTATTACTGTTGTCCAATTTTCCATAAACTTAATTGTAGCTCTATGTTTCTCTAAAAAACACTGCTTTGTGATCTCACTTAAGTCACAAGCACACATGGCTGCACATACTGGAACTACCTCTGACCTTCTGTTTACTGCTGCAGAAATGAAGGTACACCAGAACAACTAAATGCTCTTGAAGAGAATGGTATCTCTACTGAGCCTCCCCATTAACCTAGATGAGAAAGGCTCTAATATCAATCACCTGTACTTGGACTAAAACCTCTAGGGATTAATTTTAACCTTTTTATACTGCAATTATGTATGACAAGAAGTTTTCTCTTGAAAAGGAAATCCAGTCTTCAATAAGCAAATGGGCAGACTCTGTGTGTGTGTGTGTGTGTGTGTGTGTGTGTGTGTTTATGTGTGTCTGTGTGTATCTGTGTGTATGAAAGGATGAGGTACCACAGACTTGAGCTTCCCCCATCTGACTTTGACCAGGAAATACCCAAAGGCAAATTTTCTTCAGTTATTTTAAATGAGTAGTTCTTCTCACATAATATTTTTCTATTCTGAGAAAGAAATGACCCAGAAAAAGTAATGGACAATTTACTGAGGAACAATAGTAAGTAAGCAACTTTGAGAGACCCTTTATCTTTCTTTGGCACTTATCAGATAGTTTTACTCTGTGCTGCAGATGGAAAAAGAGAGCTTCAAAGGGATTACTGATGTCCATACAGCAAATAAGAACATAGTTCAGAGCATAAGCTTTGAAATCAGGCGAACATGGATTCATATTCATGTTCTGCCATTTCTTGATTACATGGCATGAATTTACTAGACCTAAGTTTCATCTAGCCCTCTTTAAAATGAGGACTGTAATTCCACCTGTTTCACAGAGCTCTCCAGCAGATAAATAAAACACCAGCATAGAATATACCACACAATGCAAAAATAAATGTTCACTATTATTATTATGACATGCCACTAATTCACATAGGCAGGATGCCTGTTTCAAGGACCTACAGGGCAGAGAAGACAGCTTTTCAAACTTTTAAGACCTTCTGGCTTCCCCTTCCCTCCATAAATAAAGACAAAATATCCCTTCTTTATTCACTCTATTCCTTTGTCTTCTCTAAGCTTAAGTTTTCCTTTATTTAGCAACAGAACTCGATATGCCTGCCACAGGATCAGAACCAGCTTTCCATGTCCTCTTTCTCTGCTTACTACTATCCAATTCTGAATTTTCCAAACTCCATTCTCATAGGGTAGTGACCTCATATTACCACTTCTCAGGTCAGTTAGGTGTTGCCACTGTACCAAAAGGCCAAAGAATAAGAATCAATAAGATAATATTGGTGAAGAAGCCTTGAAATGGGACAGAAAGTGAAGAAAACAAGAAAGGAGGGTATTGGTACAGAGGCTAGAATAGGGAAGCAAAACTATGAGAAAAGAAAGGGCCATGAACTATTTCTAGATCTAGATTCTAGGTTTGGTAAACTAGATCCTTGTCTCTGGGTCTGTTGTACCTCCATGTGCACATGCATAAAATATTTAAATTGAACAAAACATCAAAGTAATTAATTATAGGAGATTTTATATTTTCATTTGAATAACTAAAATAACCTAAATGACTCTTATTAATAACAATGATTTAAAGCCAATTAACTCACAGTAATACCAATGTGTGTCATTAAATATGTCATTAACTTTATTTATATTCAAATAAAATTTATAACTAAACTTTCTCCAAATGCTTAGCCTCCATGCAAATGTGTGGCTCCAGCAACATTTCTTCTTAAAACTTTGAAAAAAATACACTTACACACACATATATAAAGATTTTATTCCTTTATTTGAGAGGAGAGAGTGCATGCACGAGCGCATGAGCAGGGGGAGGGGCAGAGGGACAAGAAGATTCTCCAGGGAGCCAAGCAGGAAGCCTGACCCAGGACCCTGAGATCATGACCTGAGTTAATGTCAGACGCTTAATCAACTAAGCCATCCAGGAGCCTCTCCTCCTAAAACTTTTCAACGAGAGAGGAAAAATAGCACTATATCTTTATAAAATTGCATTAAAAGTACCAATATCTCAAGAGAGCAAGCCACTTAAACAAAAATCTCAAAAATGGACCAAATAGAACATTAATCTTATCCACAAGAAGTATGCTATTTGGGATTCATAAGGAGTCAGAGATATACCTGTTAGACTAACCCTTCCCCATAGCTATTACCTCTTGAAAGCAAGCACATCACAGAAACAAAACACTCACAGAACTCATAGCAGAAAACATTATAGAGCTCTCACTTTTAAAAGTTAGACCCCAATATGGCAGATATTATTTAAATAAATTTAACTGTGTGAGATTTCTCTTTAAAATGATCATTTAGGGGCACCTGGATGGCTCAGTTAGTTATGCCGTCTGCCTTCAGCTCAGGTCAAGTTTCCAGAGTCCTGGGATAGAGCCTCATGTCAGGCTCTCTGCTCAGCAGGGAGCCTGCCTCTCCCTCTACCTGTTCCTTCCCCTGCTTATGCTCGCTCTCTCTCAGTTAAATAAGTAAAATCTTTAAAGTAAAATAGAATAAAATAAAATAAGCAGTTAAGGATGCCTAGGTTGCTTAGTCGGTTAACCATGTGACTCTTGATTTCAGTTAGGTCATGATCTCAAGGTTGTGAGACTGAACCCCCGCTTCTGGCTCCGCACTGGGCATGGAGCCTGCTTGGAATTCTCTCTCTCCCTCTCTTTAAAAATGAGCTATTTAATATAGCTGCTATATTGCCCTAAGCTTTTTCAAAAAGAAGCACAATGTTTAGCTACAACAGTGACTGTAACACTTAGAATTCTCTAATGAAATGTATCTAATGAATGTATCCTTCCAAATCATAGGGAATCTCAGTATGCACACAAAACCTCTTATGCCTTCCTCTGGAAATAAGCCAGCAGTTACAAACCTCACAAAACAGATGTCAGCAATAGAAATTATTTACTGATGACATATATACCCAAGTATATTACAGAGATTATTTCATAATATAAATAACACTATTTTAATAGATGTTTACTAAGAACAATTTCTGCTGGTTCACAACATTACTTTGGTAATTATATTCTATTATATTCTATGGGTAACAAGCAGGAGACAGGTACCTATATAAAGAGTGACAACCAAGTTTCCAACCAAGTTGGAAACCAAGTTTCCAACCTCTGCATATTTTCAACAAATATGGAATGCTTGGAAATGTATGACCCTAACACCATGGGTATGACAAGAATGCCCTCAGACTTAATAAATGTTAAAAAGGAATATATAAATATGACAGCTATAGAAAGAAACACTACCAGAAATTTCCCATGTCCAAAAATCATGGGAACTAAACCATGGGAAAATAAAGATGCCATTTTTCTAACAGTGCTGTTACCAAAATTTGGATAAATACACCAATAAAATTATATCTAACCAACAGGATTTTCTTGAGGTAGAGAAAAGCACTGAGGAAAGTCTTATTCTGAAAAACTCCTAAGTAATGGGAAATCTTTAATTTTGTTTTAAAATGTACTTTCTAGTACCTTCTATAGGAGAAAACATTTGAATCCAGACTTAGGAGGCTCTGGTTGAAACTCTCTAGGTGTTTATCTCCCACATACATCCCAGAATACCATGGATGTGACTTTCACACTGCTACCCTCAAAAAACACACAAGAAGGTATGAGCACTACCCCAAAATAGGGAACTCATAGAACTTGTTTTCTTGACGAACGGTGAGTATTACTCAGTCATCAACCAAATGTCACAAATAAACAAAAGTGGTAGAGTTTTTAAGCACTAAAGTAAGAAGTAAAGAACATTTGAGAAGTACTGCATTTTTTAAACATATCCCTTGAGCTTTTTTTCAAGTCCCAATGTGTTTACTGTCACTCCAGTACTTATTAATCTGCCCTACAATATTACACTTAGCACTTAAAATTGTTCTGTCGTGTATTGTCTACTGCCATACAGTGTTGACACCCCAGCCAGCCTGTAAATGCTACTCAACCACACATAAAAAGCTAATCTCTGCCTTGGATGTCTAACGTAAACATGCCCCTTTAAAATTTGAGGCTATTCTGGATTCATTTTAATACTCTTTTCTGTAAAATAAAATCATTTGGCTTCCTGTATGTTAGAATGGCGAGATAAAACAATCACGGATTTCTCTCCGTGAGTAACTTTGTAAACTCCTGACCCATGTGAGCAGTGGTTACTTTAACTACAGGCCTTCTCTTTTGGCTTATGAGTCAAACTATAATCAGTTTTACCCAAAAGTCTGAGAATACACCTTATATGGTAGCAGTGAGGAGAATACTTCAAAGTACATGTCATTATGCCTCACAAAACCAAGGGAAATAAGAGGGTGATTATGCCTTTTCTTTCCTTATGTAGCCACGGAACTACCTAGTTCAAACACTGGGCTGCTGTTAATACTGTTTGTTCTAATACTCTAAATCTCTTTTCCATGATGAGTCCTCCTTTATTGAAGTAGTATCTTTATTCTTCTCTACCAGCATCCCAATGAAATAGAAATGTGCCTTTTTAAACCATAATTCACTATTAAGACACCACACGACACTTTCATTCTACAGCTAATCCATGTGTTTAAGCCCAGAGATTTAATATTCTTTGTAGTTAACGTGTGAATATAATTCTACCAGAAATGTGAAAAGTATGGTGGTTTATTAAAAGAAAAAAAAAACACATATACAAACATCTCTAAGTCAAACCAGTTTGTTAATTATAGAGAAATTTGTGTTTCCATGTAGTCCACTTTATAATAATAAAGAAAATGGTAACAAATGCCATAGATAACTATAAAGGTTAGAAATGAGTAAGTCAACTCTAGTTTACCTGAGAACAGTTTAACACTGAAATTTACACATTTCAACCCTCCCTCCTTACTAGGTTCTGTTCAAGGATGAGATGAATCCTCTAAAATTGTATGCAAATTGTGTACAACTTTGCATGCATTTTTCCATTGAGTCAGTCCATAGCTTTCCCCAAATTCTCAAAGGCATCTATGACCAAAAAAAATGTTAAGAACGAATTATTTAGCGAAACCTTAGAACAGTGTTTCTCAAAGTGTGGTTCCTAAACTACCAGCAGCAGCATACTTTCATGATGTGGGGAAAAAAAAAATCACAAGCCCTTCAAAACCCACAAGCTAAAAATGTTTCAAAACAAAACAAAAAAATCCGTTAGCATCAAGAAAATTTAAGCACTCAAAGCAGAGTTTATATTTATTTAATGTGTTACAAAATCATGACTTCATAAGTTAATGGCAGGTAAGTATTTAAAAAAAAAAACCAAAACAGGGATTTACTTTTTTAAAAAATCCTAAAATCTTCACAGTGTATATTACTGATATTTAATAAGGGCCTAGTCCATTTGATACCAAATTCAGAGAAAGGGTATAAAGAACTGGCATAGCGCTCTCCCTCATCTACTGTTTAACTTTTCAAATGTGTATGTAACTCTCCATCAAGCAATGCTCCTCAAACTATCTGTGGTGAACACTTACTTGCCTTATACCAATTCTTCTGTAATCTATAATAAAGACAAGTTACTGGAAAACAAAATTTAAAGAAACCATACAAAATATAAGACCACATTTCTTATCATCAGATTCAACAGACATAAAATTATTCTGTCAAACTACAGAAGTTTCTAGATACCGACTCATCATTTCTGTCCTTACTTCATCTCAAACTATAACCAACAGTCTGCTGGTCTGCAGACCAGAAGGATTTTCTTTTTTTTTTTTTTTTTCAAGATTTTATTTATTTGACAGACAGAGATCACAAGTAGGCAGACAGGCAGGCAGAGAGAGAGGAGGAAGCAGGCTCCCCGCTGAGCAGAGAGCCTGATGAGGGGCTCGATTCCAGGACACTGGGATCATGACCTGAGCCAAAGGCAGAGGCTTTAACCCACTGAGCCACCCAGGTGCCCTCAGAAGGATTTTCTTTTACGCAATGACTATATCCTTTATGTCTCTTTAGGTCTATTATACACAGACTTAAAAATAACACACAATAAATATTTAATGAATTCCCATACTAGAAATCAATGGTATTTAGTCAACAGGCTATTGATTAGTAATTTATTTCCAATTTTCTTTGCTCTTATGTTAAACATAAAGTGATAAATAATAATTTCTATTTACTTTGGTATATTGATCTGACTTTCTTTTTAGGAATTGTTCCTAAAAACGTATACACATTTAAATTTTTGATCCATGATACTAGAATGCCAACAAGAATATTTGCGACCATTTTTAATTCTGCAAACTGTACACAAAAGTGTTTGTTATCCACACTCTTACAACTCTTAATATTACAAAAGAAACCTGATGGCAATTTTAACTCTACCACTAACAAATCCTGTGACCTTGGGCAAATCATTCACATCTCCCATCTCATTCTGCTCAGCTGTACGAGACAGCTGAACCAAATGTTCTAAGGTCTCTTTCAACGCTAAACCATAATAAATATTTATAGACTACTATCTCTCATTATTCTAAACAGCCATTACAACTAGTATCCATTACTCACTTTGGCATTAAAATAATTTTATATTATTCTCTAATTACTTCATATGTACATATATATACATAATTCTTATTTCTCTATTATAATACATTAAAATGGCAAACATGACAACTTTTCAAAAACCTAAAACTGTATCAACATTAGAAATCCAAAAGGTAGGACGCCTGGGTGGCTCAGTGGATTAAGCCTCTGCCTTCAGCTCAAGTCATGATCTCAGGGTCCTGGGATGGAGTCCCGCACTGGGCTCTCCGCTTGGCAGGGAGCCTACTTCCTCTACTTCCTCCTCTCTGTCTCTCTGCCTGCTTGTGATCTCTGTCAAATAAATAAATAAAATCTTAAAAAAAAAAAAAAAAAAAAAAAAAGAAAGAAAAGAAATCCAAAAGGCTAGGTTTCAGAGCTAACTAGAAGAGAATCTAGCTTATCTTCACTTTCAGATCCCAAATGATTTTTTTCTTTTAACATGAATATTAATTCTATTATATATTTAATTCTAGAATATTTTATTTTAAAAGACAAGAATCTTTTTTTCTACTGGTAGTAGCTAAGCCCTCTGGCATTTAATGCTGAATTATGCATTCATCTGTTCATCATACATTTACTGAGTGATTATATATGAACTAAATGCTAACGACTACAAGAATGAATTAGGGGGCGCCTGGGTGGCTCAGTGGGTTAAAGCCTCTGCTTTCGGCTCAGGTCATGATCCCAGGGTCCTGAGATCGAGCCCCACATCGGGCTCTCTGCTCCATAGAGAGCCCACTTCCTTCTCTCTCTCCCTGCCTGCTTCTCTTGCCTACTTGTGGTCTCTATCAAATAAATAAATAAAATCTTAAAAAAAAAAAAAAAGAATGAATTAGAAGGCAAATGGGGAAAGCAAATATTCATTTATTCCATCACTTAACAAATATCTGCCAAGTGTCTAATTTGTGTTAGGTTGTTCAAGGCCTGGTGATACAACAATGAACAAAATGAAGTTCTCGCCCTCACAGAGCTCCATTCGTCAGGGGGAAAGGGACAATCAACAAATAAACATGCAAGTAAATAAAATGTCAAAAATAAGTATTACATTAGAAAAATAAAACAGAGAAAGGGGAGAGAAAGTGGAGATCTCTTTTACAGTAAGGTAGTCAGAGAAGACTTCCTGGAGTGGTGACATATGAACAGAAACCAGAATGGATTAAGAGAAAGCTCCATGCACATATCCAGAGGGAATGCATTCTAGTCAGAGGTACAACTAAAAGTAAGGGATACTCTGGGACACTACAGACTAATAAAGAAATGTATAAAAGTTATCAACATGGGGCACCTGGATGGCTCAGTCAGTTAAATGTCCGACTCTTGATTTCGGCTCAGGTCATGATCTCAGGGTTGTGAGATCAAGCCCTATGTTGGGCTCTGTGCTGGGCATGGAGCCTGATTAATATTCTCTTTCTCCATCTGCCTCTACTCCTCCCTCTCTCTCTCTTTCTTTTAAAAAAAAAAAAAGTTTATCAACATAAATACTGGAATGACTAATATATTGTGATGACATGAAGGTCTCTCAGAAATAATCACAATTATCCTGGATGTTAAAATAGGAGTTGGAATTTGCAGTAACAAAATAGGAGAGATGTACTCTCAGGAAAAACAAAAAGCACACGAAGGACTTGATTATATGAAAGTACTACCATTTCCAGGGAGTAACAGGTAGTTAGGGCATCTACATTCTAAGGGGGAAGTAACAGGGAAACTAAGAGCCCAAGCTGGCTAGGTTGCCAAAAGCCATAAAATAACAGGCACAGTATGTGCCAATAAATAACTTGTAAAGAATCTAATTTACAAGTTACTTCCACATCAACTAGTGTGGTCTCCTTAAAAATGTCATTGCTCAGAACAGATTGTTCACATATGCAACTGTCACTCCTGGATGCCATACTGTTTACAGGAAATCCAGGCTTGTTAACTCCTGGTTCCTTTCATTGCGTCTCTACTGTGCACTTTCTCTCATCCTGTAAAGAAGCTGGGAAAGTCTTCATTCCATTCCTGTGTCAGGAAGCGTGACCTCAGCTTCTTTTGTACCACACAGCCTTCCAGAACCAAGACCCGTCAACATTTAAACAAAAGGAGTTAATGTTTCCATATATGGGATTATTTTATTCATTCTGCTTGGAATTTGTTGAGGGGGAAAAAAAATTCCTAAGGATCCTTTTCCTTCCAGCCCTCTTTAAGTCAGAACTACCACCAATAAATACCTCTACTAGGTCTCCCGTGCCTTCCTTAGTCCCAGGTTTATTTTTCTAGCCCAGTAAGCTGGCCTGTACAGTTGACTTTTTATCAGGATAGCACCAAATGTTGGTAGATCACATCTAGCACTCCGGTCTCTAGTCATAAAACACTGATTTACTCTAGATGTTTCGCCTCCTCCACAGAAAGCAAACACACAATCACAAAGACCAGCTAGAAATGGAAAGGAAATGTCCTTACGTCAATGCCACTTTTTTTTTTTCCTTTTTTAAACTAAGAGTAGAACAGACCCAAGCAACAATGAATGATTATTGTTCCGGTACAGTGTGGCACAACCATATGGTTCTGAGCTTTGGGTAACACAGGATTTGGCAGAGGACAGGCTGCTGACAGCAGTTAGGGAAAGTTTATTGAGCAATGTCACTGCTCCCAGTTGTGTAGTCTGCAGAGGTGGGAGTGAGGGAATGGAGGGGCTAAGAAGTTGGTTGCCTGGTAGCATATGCCTGAAGCATATTTGTCTGCTGTTTCATGTTCATCTTGTTTCCCACTCTGATAAATCAAACCACCTCTTGCCTTCAGAGTAAGGGCCCAGAGTCACTCAAATACAGGGATAAGGCTAAAGCCATTATTGTTCGAGAACACAAATTTCTTAGCAGACGTTTCAGGTAAATCTAGGCTCTACATAGAGCTTTCCTTGTATAA
The DNA here is from genome assembly GCA_004024625.1 of Mellivora capensis. Lineage (NCBI taxonomy): Eukaryota > Metazoa > Chordata > Mammalia > Carnivora > Mustelidae > Mellivora > Mellivora capensis. The sequence goes on along the minus strand of PISX010002143.1, from coordinate 63,432 downwards.
ATCAAACATTATCACTACAAAATGCTGGTCATTATTGAATCAGAGACCAATGTATTTAAACATTTTTTGGTTACGTTAGAGTAGTTGACACGGGTTCAATTCTTTCAGCAAATGGTTAATGAGTACACGATATATACCAGTGGGTGGGGGGAGAGAGTGTGTGTATTTGTGTGTGTATGTGGTACGGCAGGAAGGGTGAGGTAACAGAGTTCTATTTCTTAACTGTTGAAAGTATATGTAATTAGCAGATAACATTTATAACACTACTTTGTACAAAACCTTCCATTTTTACATGTAAAATGACACAGATCAGATAACAAATAACAAAGGTTAACATTCTGCCTTAACATTACTTCAAAATATGCAAACGTCTATTCAAAAAGTTAAACATTAAGAATACATTTCCAAGAAAATCTATCTGGCAACCACCTGGCTAGCTTAGTTATCATTACTATTATTAACTATGTTAGCTTAGTTATTATTCTCTGCTGGCAATTATTATAAGCCATTTCCTCAACTTCCAAGCAGTATTAGAATATTATATCAGTTATAAAACTTTTATTCAAGGAACAAAAGCCTCTAACTAGCTCATGAATTCTCCAGCTGTTCAACACAAACATAAACCAGACACCAGTGTGCGCACATGTAATGTCTAGTAGGTCAGAAACACTGAGGTAAGAAACAGTCCTTGCAACAGATTCTTTAATCACAGGAACACACCATGAACTAAAAATTGTTCTGGCACAAAACCAATAGAATAGAAACAATTTTTTTACAGAGATTTCTCAGAAGAGTTATAGCAAGCTTCAGGAACAAAGGTTTTTTCAGGGGTGCCTGGGTGGCTCAGTCAGTTAATCCTCTGACTCTTGGTTTCGTCTCAGGTCACGATCTTCCAGGGGTAAGATGGAGCTCCACGTTGGACTCTGCACTCAGTGCAGTCGGACTCTGCACTCAGTGCAGTCGGCTTAGAAGCAGTTTCTTCCTCCCGTTCCCTCTGCCCTTCCATGCTCACCCTCTCTCTAATACATAAATAATAATATTGAAACAAGACAGGAAAGAAGGACAGTAGGCACACTGCTCTACCAAAGTGATTTGCAAACCAAAAACTTTTCTCCTTAAAGCAATGTAAAAGACAAAAAAAAAAAAAAAAAAAAAAAAAAAAAAAAAAAAAAAAAAAAAATCAGCAGACATTATGCAGCCCTAATTAAGATGGATTTTTCAGTATATTTATTTTCTTCACTTCCAAATCTAAAACTGTATTTAGGCATTTCAAGAAATGTATGAAATCTCTTAATTTTCACTTGATAATTACTCCGCAATCATAAAAAAAAATCATTGGCAAAAGCTCTATTTCTTAAAGTTGATTCAATATTTGTTTTCAGCAACTTTTTACAGACTTAGGAGGTATGTATATCAAAAAAACAGTGTGTAGGGGCGCCTGGGTGGCTCAGTGAGTTAAAGCCTCTGCCTTCGGTTCAGGTCATGGTCCCAGGGTCCTAGGATGGAGCCCCACATCAGGCTCTCTGCTCAGCAGGGAGTCTGCTTCCTCCCCTCTCTCTCTGCCTGCCTCTCTGCCGACTTGTAATCTCTGCCTGTCAAATAAATAAATAAAATATTTTTAAAAAAACCAGTGTGTAAAAGAGAGTAGTATGTTGGGCTGTGGGAAAAGGATTTAAAAGTTCTTTACTGATATGAAGATACACAAAATATACAGGGATAAATCTACAAGCCAGTGTTTAGATTCAAAAGCAAAAAATTCAAAGAGAAATTCAAATTCAATAGAATTTAGAAGACTTGACAAGGAGTCCACAAAAATAAAATCAGGGTAGGACACCTGGCTGGTTTAGTCAAAGGGGCATGCAACTCTTGATCTCAGGGTTATGATTTCCAGCTCCACACTGGTTGTAGAAATTACTAAATAAAACTTTAAACATTTTTTAAATTAAATTAAATTTTTAAAATAAAATCAGGGAGATTTTAGAAGCAGATGTCATCCTTATAAGTCAATAGTGTGACAGTCTATTCAGTTTTTAAATTATTTTTAAGTAGTAATACGGTCTTGGGCTGCATTTAAAAAAAAAAAACAACCCACCATCCCCATTAGGGGAAGTGTTAGTTCCACTGTATTCTGTATGTTTAGACTATATCAGGAATACTATGTGTAATTCAGTACCAGGAAAACAACCATTATTAGAATAGTAAAATACCCAGAAGTTATATCATGCAAGGAATCACCAATTAAAAATAGACATTGCTGAAAAGATTGAATATATAATATAATAATGGACTAGAATTACTGTGTTTCACTAGCACTGATTCCCACACTTGCCTGATCAAAAAGAGCACTCTTTGTAAGTACAGACTATGGACACTCATTACAAGAGAATGTGATTTAGAAAGTCTTAGTGAGGACCCAGGAATCTAATAATCCTCTGGGCAGGAACTAGGGTCCATGGGTACAAGTTCCAGAAAGAAAGATTTCTTTTCTCAGCAAAGTTAAGGACTTGAAAACATTCAGAACATTCCAGAAACAAAATGGTTTCCTTGCAAAGTAATGAGATTCCTATTTCTGGGTATATGTTTAAGCACAAGGCAGCCAGCCAGCCACATGCCATGGATACTATATAGAATATATGAATCTGAAAATGAAAAAGAGTATTTAATGAAGTACTGGTGAGTAAACAACCAGACACAAGAATACCATTATGCTATTTTAGCCACAATGCTCTTTCTCCGTGAAAATAATGCAACCATGAAGTTCTGATTCCCATTACATATCACAGTCATCTCAACCAGACTGTAAACATTTTTGCTTTACTGAGGCAAATGCAACAAAATGAAATATAAGTTTCAATCTAGCCAGAGTTCAGAGAGTCTAGATTTTTATTGTTAAATAAATAATAAATACAGCTTTAAAAACAGCACTAAACTTGCTGTTAAACTGTGATGACACTGGTAAATGGAAGAAAGAAGACAGAAGGAGGACTCTTAGGCAGGACAGAATTCTGATCATTCATGGTACTGTAAATCACCTCTACATAGGATATTCAAATTGTCCCATAAAACTGTAATAATAATTACTCCAAACATGAGTAACAAGATACCGTGTGAACTAAATAAACACAGTCAATTTCCCTATCATTCTGCATTTGTTATATAAAACTTTCATGTTAAGTAACATGATATATCAAGTTATCACAACCAGCTACTTAAGAATAACAAAAACAAGCAAAACAGAGTGAGAATATAAATGGTGTAGAACTCCATTTGGTCTAGAGCTGGATGCTCAATGACTTTTCTTATGAGTTTGATAGATAAAAAGCTAGTCCCAGGTATCCAAGTTGGTACCGGTAATCAGGTATTTGGGCCTCTTAAAACAGGACTATCTTCAAAGATTGGTGATTTAATTGGTAATAGAAGAATTCCTTCTGGTGGAAAGACGGGTACAAAACCTATGAGAAAACACCTGGCATATCTCTAAAATAAATTCACATCTGACCTGGACAATGCTACTGCTATTCTTATACCAATGTAAAGGTACACAATCAAAAACATCTTCTTCGTGGGGCACCTGGGTGGCTCAGTGGGTTAAAGCCTCTGCCTTCCGCTTGGGTCATGATCCCAGGGTCCTGGGACCTAGCCCCACATTGCATGCCACAGGCTCTCTGCTCAGTGGGGAGCCTGCTTCCTCCTCTCTCTCTGCCTGCCTCTCTGCCTACTTGTGATCTGTCAAATAAATAAATAAATAAAATCTTAAAAAACAAAACAAAACACACATCTTCTTCCTACATAATCTATATAATGAAAGGCTAATCTAGAACTATTATTTTGGGAGAGGTCAGTGAAAAAATATCCGTATTACCTAACTTAAACTTCTACTGGCCTAAAAGAGGTTAAGGACTCCAGTTAAGGAATTTTCATGCTAATAATTTAAATACTGAATTAACATTAAAGAATGTTATTTGCAAAACTAAGTATACCCATCACTGAACTCATCTGTTTTGAGCTCCTATAAGCTGTTTAAGAAAAAAAGTGGTGCGGGCAGGAAGTAGTTTGGACTATACAATCTAAGGTGTCTTGCCACTCTAACATTTACCTTTTCATGCCTGTTTTATGACTACTGTTCCACGGAGATATGGGACATCATTTAAGAAATATCCAACATTGGGCGCCTGGGTGGCTCAGTGGGTTAAGCCTCTGCCTTCAGCTCAGGTCATGATCCCAGGGTCCTGGGATCGAGTCCCGCATCGGGCTCGCTGCGTGGCAGGGAGCCTGCTTCCCCCTCTCTCTCTGCCTGCCTCTCTGCCTACTTGTGATCTCTCTCTCTCTGTCAAATAAATAAATAAAATCTTTAAAAAAAAAAAAAAAGAAAAGAAATATCCAACATCTACAATTTCCAATCTTGAAAACAAAAAGATAGTCACTGTTACAAACTTTTGTTTGCTGATTCAAAAAAACAAACAAAAAAGTAAATAAATAAATAAACTTTCAAAAATAGCAAACTAGAATGGAAGAATCCTCACCATGTGCCTAGCCAATAAAGTATCTGGTCAGTACCTACACCAATGGCAACATCCACAGATTTCAACCTGCTACCAGTATAGATTTGATGTTAATAACAGAAAAGAAGCGCAAGAAGCAAAAAAACATTGGAATTAGATGTTTTATATATATTAACTCATTTAACCTCACAGAAATGCCAGAGTTAAGCACTGGCATTCCCAACTTATCAGTGAAAAAACTAAGGCACAGACAGCTTCAGTTACTAGTCTAAGGTCACAGTTAGGAGGTCATAACAATGAGATGAAAACATAGGTAGTATGATTCCAAAGTCCACCTTATGACCCCACGCTGGGCTGCCTCCCACCAACACATCATCTGCCACTCTCCCTCCTGAGATAACACACAGCACTCTGGAGCCAAATGCACATGTTTTATTCCTGAAAAGTTTATCTCCTAAATCCCATCTATCTGCTTCTGCTACTTAGACAAACAAAACTGGATAAAGCAGGAGGGAAAGCGCTCTCCTCTAAAACTTGACTCTACATTGCTACCCTAATTAACTCTCTAAGCCTCACCCACCTTCCAGGAGAAACAGATATCCAAGTATCATATTAATTTTTAAAAATTCCTTAAACTTTCTAACCATCCAGGCTAAAAAGAAAGAGACATAGGAAACAGAAAGAGAAGAGGGAGGAGAAAAAAGGGAAAAGGAAGTGAAGGAGGAGAGGCAAAGTGGCAGAGAAGGACAGAACTCCCAAATCTCCCTTCTTCATTTTAAAATCCCTGAATTAGTCTTGTTTTTGTTGTTATTAAAGATTTTATTTATTTACTTGACAGAGAGAGCACAAGCAGGCGGGAGCAGCAGGCCAAGGAGGGAGCTTGATGCAGGGCTCAATCTCAGGGTCCTGGGATCATAACCTGAGCTGAAGGTAGATGCTTAACCAACCAAACCACTCAGTCGCCCCTTGTACTGAATTAGTCTTATTACAAAATCCAACTCCGAGGCTCATATAGGTAGGAAAGAGGGTCACCCTCCCCAGTTTCTACTTTCTAAGATGGGGTATTAGCCTCTTTCCTCCCAATATTTTTACTTTGGTAGGAGAATCTTCTGTGGTACATCCTTGATTGAGGATGGAAACCCCCGCTCTGGAGAGACTGGTGACAGAAGAATAAGAGCAGCTCAAATAGGACCGATCGATGAAACAACAAAGAGCACAGCTTCTCAAAGGATCTATAAAGAATTAGTCTTTTTAAATCTCCAATCTGTTTCAGAATAATGCTTTTAACAAAAATACAACAAAATATTATCAGAAAAATTAATTTTAAAACTACATAAAATGCAAGCACCCAATTTTTTTTATTAATGTCAACAGACTTGAAATTATCGGCTCAAACTTATGTAAGAATTTCTAAAAACTTACTCTCAATTTCTACCTTACACTATCACAAACTCACAACCCCATGGATAATACTTTGCATAACACTGTATTAGAACATCAAAGACCAGTTTCTGTGTCCTAAATATCGTGTTTAAAAGAGCTAAAAAAATCTTTTAGAAATTTACATAAATAGGTGTGTCTGGGTGGCTCAGTCAGTTAAGCCTCCAATCCATGATTTTGGCTCAGGTCATGATCTCAGGGATTCTGGGATTGAGGCCCACATTTGGCTTCCCCCTCAGCAGGGAGTCAGCTTGGGATCCCATATATATATATATATTTTACAGTATATATATATATTGTGTGTATGTATGTATGTGTGTGTGTATGTATGTATGTGTATATATATATGCATATATATATATATAAAGACACCATCAAAAAAGTCTTAGAATACAAGAATTCTGTAAAGTTGTAGGATACAAAGTCAATGCACAAATATCTGCTGCACTTCTATACACAAATAATGAACCAGGAAGAGATATAAAGGAAACAATCCTATTTACAACTATATGAAAAAGAATAAAATACCTAGGAAGAAATTTAACCAAGTATTGGTGAAAGACCTGTATATTGACACTGATGAAAGAAACTGAAAAAGATGACAAAAAGAAGGAAGGATACTCTGGTATCTATAGGTATCAATTCAATGCAATCCCTACCAAAATTCTGAAGACCCTTTTCAAAGAAATAATCCTATTAAAAAACTAATCCTAAAATTTGTACAGAACCATGAAAATAAATAAATAACCAAAATCTTAAGAAGGAAGAGTAAAGTTGGAGGCATCACACTTCCTGATTTCAAACAATATTACAAAGCTACAGTAATTAAAACAGTATGGTTACTGGCATTAAAAACAGACACATAGGGGTGCCTGGGTGGCCCAGTGGGTTGAAGCCTCTGCCTTCGGCTCAGGTCATGATCCCAGAGTCCTGGGATCGAACCCCGCATTGGGCTCACTGCTCCACGGAGAGCCTGCTTCCTCCTCTCTCTCTGCCTGCCTCCCTGCATACTTGTATCAAATAAATACATAAAATTTAAAAAAAAAAAAAAAAAAAAACAGACACATAAATCAATGGAACATAAGAGAGCCCAGAAATAAACCCACACATATATGGTCAATTAATTTATGATAAAGGAGCCAAGAATATACAATGGGGAGAGGACAGTCTCTTTATGGCATTGAGAAAACTGGACAACCACATACAAAAGAATAAAACATACAGCATACACAAAAATTAACTCAAAATGGATTAAGGACTTGAATATAGGACTTAAAACCATAAAACTCCTAGAGGAAAACATAGACAATTAGCTCCCTGACATAGGCCTTGGTGATAATTTTGTTTACAATACTACACAATAAAAAAGCCACATATAAATGGACCTGTGCACGTCAAGCCTTCCTTGTTCAAGGGTCAATTGTATAATGTAATATTATTCAGCCATAATAAAGAATGAAATCTTGCCATTTGCAAGAACAAGATGGACCTCAAGGGCATTATGTTAAGTGAAATAAAAATAAGCCAGACAGAGAAAAATAAATACCATATGAGAGCTCTCTTATATGTGGAATCTAAAAAACAAAACAAAACAAAAAAGCAAACAAGCTCATATATACAGAGGATAGTTTGGTGATTGCCAGAGTGGGAGTAGGGTTGGAGAAATGGATGAACTATTTTCTTTTTTTTTTTTTTTTTTTTTTTTTTTTTAAAAAATTTTAAAAAAAAAAAAAAAAAACCTATGGGAAAGTTTCTTCTCCCCATATTTATACCATTAATGGTTTACACCTATCATTTGAGCTGTCTCCTAAATGAGAATAAAATATCAGACAGTTATAATTATGAAGTCACATAATGAAGTGAAAACAGCTTTAATAAAAAAACATAATTACTTTGTGAAGAGGCACATATTGGGATTGAAAAATTTATTTCCAAACATAGCTGAAAGAGGGGGAAAAAAAACCCTCAAAATGTTCCATATTACTCAGGTATCCTCCCACCTACTGTAATTTCCCCTTCCTCTTATAATGGATGCATGCATATACTCATTCATCCTGTACCACGCTATTATATGCCAAGAAGGCAGTGAGAAATAGGCAAAAAACAGTAAACAAGAAGAATGAAGACTGTGCTTTTGTTGTTAGTATAGAAAGTGAACTAAATAATTAGCAAAATTACAGTACTTAAATACAATTCTTATAAATGTACTAGCTTTTCTTAAAGCAAGGTACGATGTGTTTAAAAAAAAAAAAAAAGGGGGGTTATTTCACCCAGTCTAGGAGTCAAGCAGGTGACTCAGAAATCCCAAGTGTTAATATGTCAAGCAAATATATGAAAACACAAAAGCACCTGTTACATATATTAAATTTTCATTTTTAGCCATGAGCAAAGACTCCTGGGGGTACCCGAATTTTAAATTTAGCCACTGAATTTGAGTAAGAAATAAATCTAATTTGAGTAAGAAATAACACCAATGTCTTTCTGCAGGTACAATCCAATGAGTCTGCTTTTTAAAGCACACACATTTGGTTTTTCAGTGTTTAGCCCTGACTTCAAAGCCCAGTCACTCCTCATTTGAATTACTGGCTGAACATCTAGGTTTAGCTATGTAATAGCAAAATAACTCTTAGAAACCCAAGAAGGATCCTCTAATAACAGATATAACAATGTAACTTTTCCTCTCAGGCAAACTAACCAAGTTATATCTCCCTCATAGCATGAAGCTAAACTTCAATCTATCTGGCAATCTCAAAGTGAAAAGTGCTGGTAGCTAACAGTGGTCCAAAATCTTATGATTTGAAACTGGAGAATGGCACACTAGATATACATTCTTTTAATGTTGCAACAGTTAACAAAAAACAGATTCCCATTTTATTAAATTAAGCTTTCACGATCTCTACATAAATCTTTGTTATGATATACAGACGGGCCATACTACAAATAAGCTTTAAGCCTGACCTTCAGAATAATTTGTTGAGATATTTCCAAATAGGAACTTTAGAGTAAGCACAATTTACCTTTCCAAAATGAATTTTGCTTCATACTACTGATAACCATATTTCTATCATTATCATATCATGTTGTACACAACTCACTGGGTATAAGCTGTTCCTTTACTTTTTTTTTTTAACCTCTTAAAATACAGATATTACTGTCTGGATTATTATTTTCACATCTTTAAATAAAAGGCAGTCATTACTAATAGGATAAAAAAATAAATTACTCAATTTTAAAATACTAAGCAGAAAGATTTTATTGATAGTAAATAAATCATTGTTAATACATGCCCCCATAATCCTCAGCAATATCACTAGAAACACAAAAACATCACAAGAAAGTGCTGATTCATTTGACAATGCCTTCCTTTGAGAGAAATAATACATATGATAAAGAATCATATATAAAATAGTCTTTGAAAAAAAAAGAAAGAAACCGAAACCAGAGTATAATCTCAAGCAAATCTTAAACCACAATTCACTCATTTGGTGTGAGCTTGAAAGTCACACCTGCTGGACATAAATCTTCTGAAATCAGAAACTAAAAGTTAATGTCTTTTTATTTACTATCATCAATGAAAGTTTACTGAGGAACTACATTATAATGAGACATAAATTTTAGCTAAATATGATTTTTCTGGAGTTGGATTTGTAGGCTGATATCTATTTTTGCTCTAGTTTTAGGACTAAATCAAATGGAACCTGAAATTGTCAATGAGTGGCCAGTTGGTTTCTCCTTCATAAGGTTAAGTGTGCACCTGACAAGCTATCAGTTCAGACATGTTCTTATTACCAGTGTGCTGGCCAAAGCAGTCCTTAAATAATTCAACTTGCTGCATTAGCACTGTTCAAGTTGAAAAAAAAAAAAAAAAAAATTCCCCCAGACTTTACTTGGAAAACAGCTAGTACTGATCTTCATAAAAATGCCTTCTTACATATTCACCAATCCAATAACACTTCCATAAGAATTCAATTACTGGCAATAGAATGGTCATTCCCATTTTTACCTATAAAGCACATAGTATTTTTACTTAATAATTTCAATTTAACATTCAAAAGATTCTAAATTTTTTAAACTTCCTAGACAGTTATATGGAAATTATGTTTTCACTGTTTGATGAACAAATCTGTAAAATTAGAAAAATGGATAAATACAATACTAAATCTTTTCTTAAAAAATAACCAAGCTCCATTTTAATTTTTGCCACACTGCCTAACAGAAGATATTGCTGAGTCAATTTATAATACAACTTACTTAAATCATATTTATAGTTCACTATAACTTAATAGAGAATCTTAAGAAAAATCTTCAGCTAAAGTTTAACTAAATATTTTATCCTGCAATCCTATACAGTAAAACAAGACCGTACTTATACAGTTATGTCATTGGAAATAACTAAATTCTGAAGCAAACAAAAAATTATTTTAATATGTGTTATTTCAAACACAATTAGGATTTTTAGTGTAATGCTAGTACTTAGGGATATATCACATCAATAAGCTTTTCTAGCTGAATATACAATCAGACAAGAAACATGATTTGATCCAAGCATAATTTAGTCAATATTGAGGAAAACCACTTATATATGCCAGGCACAGTGGTAGGTCCTGGAATTCAAAGGTGAATATATAAAATGAAGTATATACTTAGAATAAACTTATATTCCTGGGTTGAAGTTGAGAAAGATTTCACTGAAGAGGGCCACAATGGTTTCAGACTTAGAAGATCTATGGGAATTTCCAGGTATACAGAACAGAAAAGCACAAAGAAATGTAGCTATAAAAGCCTTAACAATATATAATAAGGAACATATATCAGAGGGAGAAAAAAGCTACAAAGACCTGGAGACATGAAAGTTAGTCAAGAAATAATGTGACCCTATTAAGTTCCTCCGTAGAATGAGAAGGCAAATTACAATATTCTGTGAAAAATGCATACTTCTAAAGGTTTTTCTGACCCTCTCAAATGGTCGTCCCACTGTGGGGTATATAATCTTTCTTGACGGCATTTTGGCTATAATGATGAAAAAACTTAAAAATACATAAACTAAAAAAAACAAAAACATAAATTCTTGGGGTGCCTGGGTGGCTCAGTCGGTTAAACGTCTGCCTTCCACTCAGGTCATGATCCCAGCGTCCTGGGATCGAGACCCACATCAGGCTCCTTGCTTAGCAGGGAGCCTGCTTCTCTCTCTGCCTCTCCCTGCTACTCTGCGGGCTTGTGCTCTCTCTGACAAATAAATAAATAAAATCTTTAAAAAAAAATACATAAACTCTTGGAACCAGTAATTAGACCTCTACGTACCCACTCTTAACAAGTAAGAATATTAGATGTTTAGAGCAGCAGTTTTATAACAGTAAATGATGATGGTATAGAGTTTTAAAAGTTGTCATACATTCATGAAATTAAATGGTATTCAGTGATTAAAAGGATCATGAAATTAGATCTCTTTCTACATCAATAAATATATGATCTATGTACTCAAATTTGAGTCCATGGAATATTAAGTGAAAAAGTAAAAGACACACCACTAGAAAAAAATACACAGATAGCAAAATGGCAAGTGAGAGATGCTCAATCCAATTATAAGATGATGAGGTTCTAGAGATCTAAATACACCATAATAATTATAGTTAACAATACCATATGATGATATACTTGAAATCTACTAAGAAAGTAGATCTTAAATGTTTGTACTACACATACACACACAGACTCTTATGTGGAGTGACGTTAACTAATTTTATTGTAGTAATCTCTTCACAATATAGACATGCATACTTAACATATGTTGCACACCTTATACAGTATCATGTCAATTATTTCTCAGTAAAGCTGGAAAAAAACTGAAAAAGAAAAAGAGAAAGATGCTCAACATTAGGCATTAGGCAAATTAAAAGCAGAAGGGGATCTTCTACTACTGAATATCCACATGAAAAAGAATGAAACTAGAATCTTCCTCATACCATGCACAAAAATTAACTGAAATGAATCAATTTAATTGTATTAGATACAACTATAAAGCTCCCACAAGAAAGTGTAGGAGTAAATCTTCAAGACTTTGAGTTTAGGCAAAACCTTTTTAGATATGACACCTAAAGCACAAGCAACAAAGGAAAAAAAGATAAACTGAATTTCATCAAAATTTAAAACTTTCATGCTTCAAACGATAAGTGAAAAGACAACCCACAGAATGGGAAAAAAGATTTGTAAATCATGTACGAGATAAGGGACTTGTCTCCAGAATGAATGTTTTTTAAAAAAATCTTACTATTCAATAATAAAAAGATAAATATCCCACTCTTAAAATGAATAAAGGATCTGAGTAGACATTTCTCCAAAGAAGACATACAAATATCCAATAAGCACATAAAATGATGTTCAATATGAGTAGTCATCAAAATACAATGATACCACTAAATACAACCACAACGATACCACAATGATACCACAAAATACAACAATGATACCACTTCATATTCACTAAGATGACTACAGACAATAACAACTGTTGGAAAGAATGCTGAGGAAAGCAGAACCCTCCTAACACTGCTGATGGGAATTAAAATGGTATAGCCACTTTGGAAAACAGTCTTGCAAGCTCCTCAAATGTATAACGTACAATTACCATATGACCCAGTAATTCTACTCACAGATACTTACCCAAAGCAATAAAAACATACTTACATGCAAAAACTTGTACCTGAATGTCTGCAGCATTGATTCAACTGGCATCTAGCATTTGTACTTGAGAAAAGAAATATTACCCTCTTCCAAGCTCTTGAGCTATTCAGGTATCCGATTAAACAATTTTCCTTGCATAACTTCTGAACTCTGATATTATTTTTAATAATAAATCATAAATAAATCATATTTGCAAGCTAGAAAATACATATAGAAGATTCTGCTTCATATATTTAATTTGGCTCTATTATCTCTTAACCATTGTAAAATGGGAAAAAAGCTAATCTTAAAACTAAGTAGCTCTTCTGGAATTAGTTCAGGATCTTAGTTGAAAAAGAAGAACATCAATACTGACAATTATGTAATTATTTTAAAAGGACCATTTTTAAAAGTAGGTTAAAGATTTCTATCTTATTATGAAATTGATATTCCTTCCTTTATCTGATTCTGGCACAAGAAACCTCTAACTTAAATGAGATGAAGAAGATAAAACAGACATTCATCTTATTGATGCTATGAAAAAATAGGGCACAGTTTACATGGCTCGGTTGTAAAGGTTATGAACCTTAGTTGTCACTGAAAACTTCCGAAGGTATAAAGAAAAGCAATATAATATGCAAGTGATGTATTCAGCAAGTCAGCCAGACACCAAAGATACATTCCAAAGAGATTATTCAATATTTGATTTGTTCTCAGTCCAAAAAGAAAAGGAAATTATTCCAAGATTTAAATATGAATTAGCAATAGTAAAAGTTTCTATAATAATATTAACTCTAAAATACCAGATAAAAATAATCTATGTCAGAGTTCAGAAATTATGCAAGGAAAATTATTTAATCAAATACCCAAATAGGTCAAGATCCTGGAAAAGGGTAAAGTTTCTTGCCTTAAGTGCAAATGCTAGATGCCAGTTAAATCAATCCTGTCAGCAGCCAGAATCAATTTCTGGTTTTGTTCTTAACTAGGTGATGATCACTGCATTTTTTTCCCCAACAAAAAAGTGGCCACACCCTTAAATCAATGTATCAAGTATCTCTGTTAGTGAACACAAACAAGGTTCACACTAGCATGAAAAAATTCCCACTGAGAACAAATAGTATTTTATAACAGAAATGGAGAATAAAAAACTTCTGACAGGTAAAGTTGTATAATAAGCAATGGCATATGGAGAGTGTATGTGCTATAGTGAGTGCTATGAAGTGTGTAAGCCTGACGATTCATAGACCTGTACCCCTGGGGCAAATGATACATCATATGTTAATAAAAATAATTTATAAAAAGCAATGGCACATAGTCCTTTAGTATTATGATAAAAAAATTCATATTCACATATAGTACAAAAAGAATCAGTCATAAACTAAAATGTATATTAATAACCCACTCCTACCTTCTTCTGGGTAGAATCCAAAATAGTTTACTGAATTACTTAACACTGCAACATTGCTATTTATTAAAACAGTAGTCTAAAGAATCATTTACCTTCTTGAATCATAATTAGCTGACTAGCCACATTTTTAATCCTAAATTAGTTTCTCCTGCCACTTGCACAATTATTAGAAACATGGACTTATTTTGATATCAGCCTACATAAAATTATAAATATCAAATTAAATTAAAGAGGAATTTTAGGAAGATAATACATGCAATATCCAAAATAAATTAATTTTGACCATTTACTCCCTTAAGTTATCTCACTAATTCTTCATCCATTGTTGTATGGTAGGATGTAATCAAGAATTTTACAGGGGCACCTGGGTGGCTCAGTGGGCTAATTATCTGACTCTTGATTTCGGCTCAGGTCATGCTCTCAGGGTGGTGAGATGGAGCCTCGAGTTGGCTCCATGATGGGTGTGTCGAGCCTGCCTAAGATTCTCTCTCTCTCTCACTGTCCCTACCCCCTCAAAAAGAAAAACCTTTTAAGTACTATGAATAAATAAATACAGCCTAAGGGATTATAATTGTATCTATTTTACTTATAAATCTTTAAATAAACATTTTTTGTTGAGGTTAAATTTTGAGAAAAACTGAATTTAAAGCATATTTGCAAATGCCAAGTTTTCAAAGATTTAAAATATAATCTAAAATCACTCAAATATTATTTTACACAGAATCAAGTATATAGAAAAATATTCATAAAGATATTTGTAATATTTAAGTCACTGTTACTAGATGTTTAGATAATTTTCAAATTATTAATTTTAGTTAATTAAAATGTGCATATAACTCACTATAACACTCTTTAATAAGATTACTAACACTTTATATTTTATATTTTTGTTGTTAATTAACATCCACATAAAGCTATGTATTGGTCAAAAAAATAATCATTCATTTTTTAAAAACCCTTTTACCAAGATAAAAATAGTACTTACAAAGTCAATAACATAAATTATGTACATTGCTGATAAATGCCCTTATATACTGACCTGGAAAGATAACTATGATATATGTATAAGGAAGGAAAGAAAAATTCAGAACAACATGTTATTTGTGAGGGACAGTGGTATATATCAAAGCATAGAAATGATGAGTAAAAAGCTGGAAAGATTAAATATGACAAGGGAAGCTGGAAGAGGTTAAGGAAATTTTAGTTTAAATTTTGTATACTTGTATATTATTTGAATATTTTACAAGCATTAAACTTTAATTTTTTGATTAAAATACATGTTTTAAAAGAGTTACCAGATACAAATCAATATTCTTGACATTCTACATCTAATTCATAAGGCTTATATTATGACCAAACCCGCAAAAGCAACAAATTTTAACTACCTGATAGTCAAACTGTAGAATGACTTCCTCATATATATGATATTTATCACCCACAAACAAGAATCTACCTGAAGTATGTATGATATACATGCGTATGCATTCGTAGGAGCTGCATGTAGTGTAATTTAAGATGATCAAATATTCCCAATCAGACTGTAAAGTTCTAGAACCAGGGACAAGGTGTCCCAGACTGACATATGCCTGCTTCACAGGGGCTAGGATAACTTGTCTCAATCATCTATTCTATTCCCTCCTGACTAAAAAAGAGCCCACATACTGAGCCTGAAGGACTGCCAAATCTTTTAGGGCTACTTGTATTTCATCAACAGAAGAAAACACACCTTAAGGATCATTCCAAAAGGGACAACTGAAATGCCTCTCAGTGGGTGGTATACAAAGTAATTCTTCCGGAAAAATTACTTTTCCATAAAAGGAGATGAGCTGCACTCACTGTTCACTTCCTTCATACTCTTACTCCACCTTAACACATGGAGAAATAATGCCCTTAAGGCAAATGCTTTATGGCATTTGCTTTAGTAAAGGGCAAAGCATTTTATGACAATTAGAACAGCCCAATAAAGGAAGTGTGAAGGAGAATGCAAAACACATGCTCAACTAGCAGGCCTCAAAAACAAGTACTAACTAAATTGACATTGGCAATGCTGAAAAACTGACTCAAAAGGTAAGAATAATTTAAAATGTGTTAAGTGTTCTATTTCAACGATGTATAGATTAGGGTCATAAAAAGGAAGGATTGTTTGCTTTTGTATTTCACTTGGAAGTGAAATTTTTGTACCAAAAAATAACGAGATATTTCTCTTAAGACTGCTGGTAGTGTGCACGGCAAAGATATGATTTAGAAAGGACGCATTTTTCAAAACTATTTAAAGGTAAATGCAAACTATTTTTAGGATAGTACTGAATTTGTTTTCTTTTTTTTTTTTAAGATTTTATTTATTTATTTGACAGAGAGAGATCACAAGTTGGCAAAGAGGCAGGCAGAGAGAGAGGAAGGGAAGCAGGCTCCCTGCTGAGCAGAGAGCTTGATGTGGGGCTCAATCCCAGGACCCTGGGATCATGACCTGAGCTGAAGGCAGAGGCTTTAACCCACTGAGCCACCCAGGCACCCCTTGTTTTCTATTTTTTTAAAATTATATTTCCAGTGTTTAGAGGGCAGAATAAACATCTTTCCTCTAAGGCAGGGGGAGAAATTATATTTCCATTTCTAAAGAACTTTGGGAAAGGATAACTAAAGAATCAACATCTATGAAAGGAAAGAAAAAAAGTTTTCCCCAATAAAGTGAAGGTAATAGGAATTTCTGAAAAACCTGAATATAAATCTTGCAAGTCAGATAAGCACCATTAATGGAAAAACAGCTCCCTATTTGCAGGTTTAAAAAAAAAAAATTCAAGAATAATATCAATTACTCCAAGGCAAAGTACTTTTATCAAGCATTAAACAATCTGAAAGTTGATTTCACACACAGAGCCACTATTTGGCAAGCTAAAAGTGTATTTTTATAAAATGTAGTTGTTGTTTTAAAAATTTTTATTTGTTGTTGATGTATCAGCATCCACAACAAATGCCTGTCATGAAAGATGCACTCAATAAAAGGAACAGGTTAACACAGCATCTTAACACAAAAACCCAACTTGAGGAACCTGGGTAGAAGGGTGGGGAAATCTAAGGACGGAAGTTTTATCTCTCAAGTATTTGGTTCCTTGAATCACTTGCAACACTTGATAAAAACACAGACTCCCACTTTCTATGCAGAGATTCTAATTCAGTAAGTCTTGTGTGAGGCAAAGGAATGTGTATTTTTATTCAGAGCACTAGGTAAATTCTGATACAGGTAGGCCAAGAAACACCATCCCAGAGACTCCTTTACACCACATGAAGTTTCTTAGGGAAGCACACACAGCCCATCTGCAAAGCAACCGAAGGAAAGCCTAATACTCCCACCCCACCACAGCAATGACTGCAGCATTATGCACAGTCAGTAAAGCAATTCTTGAACATCTGCAGCATGGGACCAGTAAACACAATGGAGTATCCATTCTTAATGAATCTTTAAAGAGAGCACAGGCAGGCTAAAATCAGCAAGGAGAAACAGTGACTTTTTGGATATGTGCCATGTGCCATATGTTTTAGTGGCTCTATCTTTTTTTTTTTTAAGATTTTTATTTATTTGACACAGAGAGAGAGAAATCACAAGTAGGCAGAGAGGCAGGCAGAGAGAGAGGAGGAAGCAGGCTCCCCGCTGAGCAGAGAGCCCGATGTGGGGCTGGATCCCACGACCCTGAGATCATGACCTGAGCCGAAGGCAGAGGATTAACCCGCTGAGCCACCCAGGCGCCCCTAGTGGCTCTATCTTTTAAGGAATGAATAGCCAGGCTACAAGAGCGGCAAACCCCACACAGAAAACCAACTGCAGGAATTTATCTGGATTCAAAGTTGTCTTCAATTTATTGTTCGGGAAGGAAACCACACGATTCTTGGTGATATATCTATTCATATTCAAATGACACTGAAAGTAGGCTGTTTTCTGAACCTCTGCAGCCCAGCTGGTCAAGTTCTACAATGGCTGAAATTCACTGACAAATGTCTATCTGGGAGGTACTAACAGCTTTTAGTAACAAAGACTCTGGTGTGAGATTAAATGTTTCCTATGTAGTGAAGTCAGGATCATAATCAGCTGCACATACCAGAAAATCCTTCTACTCTGGTTTTATTTTATTTTTTAAAGATTTTATTTATTTGAGACATAGAGAGAGCACAGGAAAGAGTACGGGGGCGGGGGCAGGGAGAAGCAGGCTGCCTACTGGGCAGGGAGCCCACCCAGAGCTCCATCCCCGGGTCCTGGGATCATGACCTGAGCCAAAGGCAGACACTTAACTGACTGAGCCACCCAGTGCCCCTCTACAGTAGTTTTAATAAAAAATGAATTCTTTTTTTCAGCAAAGGAAAGGGAAAAGCTGGACAGTCCAAGGCAGCTCTGCAATGACCTCACTGCCCCTGGGTTCTTTCATTCTTTCTCCTCAGTCACCTATATACATAGATTTCATCTACTTTTTAATTGTCACAAATGGTAGAAAGTCCAAGCACTAGGTTCACTTCCCTGACGAAGAGAAGGATGACTCAACTCAGGGAAACAGAAATAGAACCTAGCAGACATCCTCTTAGACTGTATAGCAATGAGTCTACAAAGGCAAATCTCTTAGCTGGGCACACTGCCGCCCTAAAGAAAACCAGGTACTTGTAGTAAGGAAAGAGGGGATGAAAAACTGGAGAGGCAAACTGCAGTGTATCACCCAAAAATTCCTTATAAGAAAAGGCATCACAGCATTGTAGTCTAGAGTGAGATTTTGGTTTAGAGAGCTTACCATGAGGTCTAACATATCAATATATCCTACTCATCAAAGATCTTTCTCTTATCTCCCAAGGCTCTTATAGAGCCTTAACACTATATGTAAGTATAGCATTCTTATCTAGAGGCCACATATGAAACCTTACCTAATTTATGAAAAGCTAAATGATTCTTATCTAATAGTATTCTTTTTTTTAAAAGACCTTATTTATTTATTTGACAGACAGAGATCAACAAGTAGGCAGAGAGGCAGGCAGAGAGAGAGGAGGAAGCAGGCTCCCTGCTGAGCAGAGAGCCCGATGCAGGGCTGGATCCCAGGACCCTGAGATCATGACCTGAGCTGAAGGCAGAGGCTTTAACCCGCGGAGCCACCCAGGCGCCCCTCTAATGGTATTCTTTATTACTTGGTTATATTTCCAAATATTTTAAAAACCCACAATAACAACATAAGACTATTTTAAGAAAAGAAATGGTAGTACTAAGCTAGGTATTTATAGATAGTAACCCACAGTTCTGTACTAAGTGACTGGAATATAAGAAATATAGTATCATGGTGGTAGAAGTTAAATGTATAGTATTTATCTGAGAGGTGAATCTAAGGGATCTCAAAGCACACTGATCCCCAGTCCTGCCTTCCTGAGCTTGAGGAGGCCTATGACACCTCCTATTGATCCTTAGTCCAGATTCATAATCTATTGGCCTTTCACCACACAGATATGACATAATTTATGTTTTTTTTAAGAGATAGAAAAACCATTAGAGGTGATACTATTCCTTAAACATAAGGTGTATACACTAGATCATTCACTTCAACCTTTAATTTTCTAATTTTATATCTATAAATATAAAAATAACTAAATATAAAATTATATATATATATATGTATGTATGTATTGCTCTGGGGATAGTCTATACATATTACATTAGCCATGCACTGTGTTTAACAAATGTTTTTATTTATTGAATACTCTATCACATCATTTGATGACATAGCTCTAGCACAATAATAATACATAACCAAAAACAGAGATATCGTGCTCAGAATCCTAGAATGCTAACATGACTAACTGTGCAAACCTAAGAGAAATAAACGTGGAAACTAGCAAGAATAGATGAATAGGAGAGAACAATTTGGCTAGCCATCAAACAGACAAGAATAGAAATTTGTACTTTCTTCTGGTTCTTCTATTAAGTAACTAATGCCCATTAGGCAGGTATTCACCTTGTGAGTCTGTTCTGAAAACAGTAGCTTCTTTTCATTTCCACTCCTTCCTGATACCTCCCTCCTATTAAGAGTAGAGATAATATCTCTTTGCCCTCAGTTAAACTTCCTTTATCTAGCCATCTGATGAATCACATGAGGCTTCAAAAAAGCCACTCATGCAACTTACTGTCCAACAGCCTGATATGGGCATAACCTCCCCATGCCTAGACAAAATTAGGAATGTGAGTCTTCTCCTATATATAACATCGTACAATTATAACTGATCTCTCCCCAAAACTTTTGTTCTTCCATTCTCTAATAAAACATCTCCATGCTCTGCTGACATTCACTTGTTTTGTTTTTTTTTAATTATTATTTTTTTTATTTCTTTACATTCACTTGTTTTTAAGTCTATTTTCCTCACATGACTGTGATCTCTTCAAGGAATAAAGTGCATCTTATTCATTTTTGTATCGTCAGACCCTATGAAAATCACCAAGTGAATGGCATGTACATTGAATTTCCCAATTAGAAAAAAAGAAACTCTATATATAAACCAAACTGTGTTAAAAAAACATATAGGAAAGGGACGCCTGGGTGGCTCAGTTGGTTAAGCGGCTGCCTTTGGCTCAGGTTATGATCCCAGCGTCCTGGGATCGAGTCCCGCATCGGGCTCCTTGCTCAGCAGGAAGCCTGCTTCTCCCTCTGCCTCTGCCTGCCACTCTGTCTGCCTGTGCTCGCTCTCTCGCGCTCTCTCTGACAAATAAATAAATAAAATCTTAAAACAACAACAACAACAATGTTTAAAGGGACACCTGGGTGGCTCAGTTGGTTAAGGGGCTGCCTCCGGCTCAGGTCATGATCCCAGCGTCCTCAGCAAGGACCCTGCTTCTCCCTCTGCCTCTGTCTGCCTGTGCTCTCGCGTGCTCTCTCTTTCTCTCTCTCTCTCTCTCTCTCTCTGAGACAAATAAATAAATAAAATCTTTAAAAAAATATATAGGAAAGACTTCTAGTTAATGTCTTATTACTTAGACTTCTACAAAAACGTTTTTTAATGGTAATGAATACTTTTTTCTAAGTATTTATTAAGCACTTTAGGACAAAGATTGATAAAACAGTATTAATATGAACTTACAAAAAATTTATTTTGTATTTTTTTTCAAATTTTCTATTGCTTTCACTTACAGATTATCTCATTCCATTCTCAAGAAAGTTCTATAGCAATTCATCCCAATTTACGATGAGGATCACCCTCAGTGATTTGAAATAAATTATCTAAGTGTATTCAACCTATGTAATAAATAGCACCAGATCCAGAACATCTGATTTCAAATACAGTGCCTTTTCACCGTGCTGTAAGACACATCTCTACATGGTTCTCCTGAGCTATTTCTTCTGACCAGTATATGTCTCTGGGCAAGTCACATGATTTCGTTGGCTTCCCTCAGTTTCCTAGTTTGTAAAATGAAGGCAGTAACTCCTTGTAGAATAACATGAAATACAATGAAGAATATATGTGAACAAGCTCTGTAAGTTATTCTCAGCATATTTATTTTGATATATAAATAAGGATAATCCTTATATATAAAACCTAGTTAAATATGTTGATCCACACAAAGTAATGACTTCTGCTTTCCCCAAAATTCATATATTCAAACTAATTATTTTTTTTTCTATTTATTTATTTATTTGTCAGAGAGAGAGAGCGAGCGATAGAGCTAGCACAGGCAGACAGAGTGGCAGGCAGAGGCAGAGGGAGAAGCAGGCTCCCTGCCGAGCAAGGAGCCGGATGTGGGACTCGATCCCAGGACGCTGGGATCATGACCTGAGCCAAAGGCAGCTGCTTAACCAACTGAGCCACCCAGGTGTCCCTCAAACTAATTATTTTGTTGAAATGCCTTCTCCACAAATTTTTAGAAACTAAAAAATTTATCACTGTGTTTTCTTCATTAAACTCTTCAAATTAAGCTCTCCCTAGAGTTAAATCCTGTTCAACAAAAAGAAAAATGTTTTCAGCCATCACTTAACTCCATACATCAACAAGAAACCAAAGATTTTAGTACAATTCAGAAGCAGTTTCCTGGTTTTTTTCCTTCCTCTGTAAAATTACATGTCACACGTATTGGAGTTTGTACCTGGAAGACAGAAATGCTAAGCTGGCTAGACCATGATCTCAGATTGGTAACACACCTCACTACCAGTGTGCTAGTAAAACCATACTTCACACAGAATGTACCTTGTTTTGTGAGACATGCAGGAACTATATCTAAGGTTTCAAGTTGGTCCCTCTTGGGGTCACTGATTAGATTTCAAAACAGGAGGTGAGTACAGGGAATAAGGTGCAGAGGCATTAATATTAAAGCACTATTCCTTAATGTGTGGGGTTCAAGATGATTTTAGATGATACAATGATGAAGTGTTTTAATAGTAACATTCATCTTTACAGGTATTTTAAAATATAATGAAGAAATCAAAACGATGATTCCATAAATGTGAATAACTAGAATGAGAATAAAGCAGGAATTTTGGTTTTAAAACAGGGCATGAGTCATGAAAACAGTAGTAACAAATTAAGAATATGACAAAAATCATGAACACAGTACACAAGACAAATCTGAAAACCACTTATTTGACACAGCACTATTTTTCTACAATAAAATTATCCCTCAAAAAAATGTTTATATGACACAAATGGCCCACTTACTTCAACAAAAAAAAGTAAAAAAAAAAAAAAAAAAACTATCATAGAAGTTATAGATTAAAAAGAAGTTTCTAAACCAATCCTAAACCTAAAATATGGATCTTACCTGGATCCTGATTCAAAAGATCATTAAAAATAATTATTCTTATGACATAAATATATACTTATGTAGGACAATCAGGAAAATGAGAATTTTGAATAGCTAACATTGTGAAATTGTCTTTACTTTTCAAGGGTGTTTTTTTTTTAAAGATTTTATTTATTTATTTGACAGAGAGGTAGATATAGGGGGAGAGAGAAGCAGAGGAGCATGCTTGAGCACATGAGCCCACAAGCAGGGGGAGGAGCAGATAGGAGGAGAGGGAGAAGCAGGATCCTCACAGAGCAGGGAGCCCAACACAATGCTCAATACCAGGACCCCAGGATCACAACCTGAGCTGAAGGCAGATGCTTAATTGACTGAGGCACCCAGACACCCCTGTAATTATGTTTTTAAAGAGAATTTTTACTGGGGTGCCTGGCTTGGTGGAACATGTGACTCGATCTTGGGTTTGTGAGTTTGAGCCCCAAGTTGGGTATACAAATTTTTTTTTACTTCTTTAAAAAAAAATTCTCATTTTTTGAGATACATTCTAGAATATTTGGATGAAATAATACAATAGCTACAATTTGCTTCAAAAGAATTCAGAAGTGAAGATAGAAGTTAATGAAAGTATAGATAAAATGACTACATGGTTGAACCTCAGTGATCAATAATACATTGGGCTCATTATCTTATTCCACATCTATAATGTTGAAAACTTCCACATTAAAAAGTTTAAATTTGTATAAATGTTTTAAATTATTACCAGCTACACTAAAATTTAAAATTGTGACCAGGAAGGAACTGAAAACTGAAAACAAGTCTCTTACTCCAAAACTAAAACTGAGGACCTAGTTCTTCAGAATTTTTTCTGATAAATAATGCATATTAAATACATCTTTCCTCAACCACCCTCCCTCACAACCCAATTTTTAAAAAAATGCTAAGTTACCATTCTGTTACTACACAAATATGTTATAATAACATACACTTCATAAGCAAATAAAGTGATGCTCTCTCTACTCATTTTCAGAATTCTAACATCTTCATCACAAGTCGATAAGCTCATGAAGAAAAAAGGTAAAGAGTTAATAAGTAATGAGCCTTTCCTTTCTTTTGACACTCTTTTACTTCCCTACTAAATTTAGACAATGTTCCACACCACAATTAGCAGATTAATATAATTACAATTGATTTTAAAAGGCCAAGTTCAAAACACATTAGACACTCATTACTCAACACATTCTACTACTCCCCCACAATTAAAATAAAAAATAAAATGACATAAAATAAAAGATCATGACAGTCATTTGTGGACCTGCACATAAAAAAGCAAATAATAGAGGTGCATGCATCAATATTAAACTTGCAGCTATCTGTTAGTTAACATAAGTCTTAAAATTAACCTAAATCACAACATGTAATCCAAGACTTTTTAATTAAAAAAAAAAGATGTGGTATGCCTGGCTGGCTCAGTCCATAGAGCATGTGATACTTGATATCAGGGGTTTATTCAAGACCCACATCAATGTACAGATTACTTAAAAATAAAATCTTAAATAAATAAAAGGAGGTGAAATGTCTTTAGATAGTCACTTCAAACATGTTTAAAAATAGAAGTACATTTTAGTCAATAAATTAAGGAATTAGCAAGGACAATAATTCAAACAAAATTTAGAATATGTCTATAGGTCAACATCCACAAAATTTAAAGAAATCTAGCATAGATGAGGCAATTTATTTTTTTTTAAGATTTTATTTACTTATTTGACAGACAGAGATTACAAGTAGGCAAGAGAGGCAGGCAGGGAGAGAGAGGAGGAAGCAGGCTCTCCGCGGAGCAGAGAGCCCAATGTGGGGCTCGATCCCAGGACCCTGGGATCATGACCTGAGCTGAAAGCAGAGGCTTTAACCCACTGAGCCACCCAGGCGCCCCTAGATAAGGCAATTTAAAGAGAAAAGATCAACATTCTCAAAGCACAGATAATCTTTAAAAAGGAATAAACTACCAGGGCACCTGGGTGGCTCAGTGGGTTAAGAATCCAATTCTTGGTTTTTGGCTCAGGTCAAGATCTCAGGGTCGTGAAACTGAGCCCCGCATCTGGCTCTGTGTTCAGCAAGGCGTCAGCTTAGGATTCTCTCCCTCTCTCTCAGTTCCTCTCTCTGGAATGCCCCCCCCCCCACTCTCTCTCTCTCATAAACAAATCTTTTTTAAAAAAAGGAGTAAACTACTTTAATTGACATTAAAATAATACATCTCTCCATACCAAAAATAATTCCAGATAGATTACAGAGTTTAAAAATGTTGAAAACCGGGACGCCTGGGTGGCTCAGTTGGTTAAGCGGCTGCCTTCGGCTCAGGTCATGATCCTGGAGTCCTGGGATCAAGTCCCACATCGGGCTCCTTGCTCGGCAAGGAGCCTGCTTCTCCCTCTGTCTCTGTCTGCCACTCTGTCTGTCTGCCTGTGCTCGCTTGCTCTCTCTCCCTCTCTCTCTGACAAATAAATAAATTTAAAAAAATAAAAAAATAAAAAAATAAAAATAAAAATGTTGAAAACCTAGAAAAAGCAAATGATAGAATAGTTATTAAGTATCTCAAGGGAACTGACTCTCCAATTTTTGAAGACACACACACACACACACACACACACAAATTTAAAAATATGAACAAATGAAATGATAAACTTCTGTGTCAAAAATATATAAATAACAAAAATGGAGAAACTGGCAGAAATATATGCAGCAAATGTAGTTATAGTTTAATGCCACTAAATATAAAGGGTTCCTGAAAAACAAAACCGTAAATATTGTAATTACTTCCATCTTATATAAGGATCCTGAGCCACAGGTGAAGGAGTGTCTTAGACTATGAAAGCACTGATATTAGCAGTTTCCAAGGGAAATATTTTTGTATTGTCTATGCTGATCATTTGTCTATTTGTCCTCAGAACAATACCCTGCCCCTTCTTTGCCCCTCTTTCTATGTCAATGAACTACATTTCCCAGGCTCTCTTGCTCTGGCTTCTGGATGGGTCCCACCAATAAGAGAGGCAACATCAGAGTCCTGGGGGTTAGGAGACAAGCCTTGATATTTCTCTCCTTTCTACACCTTCTCTGTGGTTCTACCTCTGATTAGTCAGCCCATGGCTTCCTGGTCCCAGCTCTGGATCACGCCCTCTCTTGCGTCTTTAGCTCCTGCCACACAACACCCATACCCCAGCCCTGGTAACACTACATCTTTGCATTGTTTCTCTTGGTCCTTAAAGATGGCAGTCTCCTCCGTTGCTCATTTCTAAACTACTCTGCCATAGTCTGCTGGACTTCTCAACTAAAACCTGTTTACAAATTACTTGTATTAAAATTTCATATTTAAAACACTCTAGGTGTCTTCCTTACTGGGCCCTGGTTTATTTAGTTCCTCAAATCAAGGAGTTAATGGGAGATTCCAATAGAAAACGCTAGTATTTCAAAGCAATGTTTATTGAACCTTACATCTGGGGGGGAGGGGGGAGGGCATCCAAACAGAAAATTTGGCATAAGAATTAACCATGATCCAGAATCACTTAACACTACTATATATGTTCTACAGTCCACATTTATCTGAAAAGTCATCATTGTAATAAAATAGTGTTTTAAAAAGTCTTAAAGACAAATAAATAAGTTTTTTAAAGAAATCAATAAAAACATGACTGATACTTTAGTAACCTACTATTAAATGAGCTTTAGCTTTAGCCTCCTCCCAAACTGTTAACTTTTTCCTTTCTTCCCCCTCTTCCTAGTGGCATTTTCTCCAGAAACAAGAAAAATTCAAAAGTTGGTGAAAGGCAGTGGAAAGTTTTATTCAGAAGTTTAAAAATTAGCTCCTTACAACAACTTCTGCCAGAATATTTCTGCCAAGATTAAAAAATCACAGTCAAAGCAAGGACAAATACCATAAAATGATGACAATATGAGCAAAAATAGATGAAAAGGTTTGTGATAAACATAACAAGATATGACAGAATGTTTTATCTACATGTATCTGTATCTTAATATAAGATGGGAAAAGAATGGCTTAGCTTCTCATCATAGTTTGTCTTAAAAACAATCCAATATACAAAGACTGCCCCCCTTAAAGGACCATTCTGACCAGCCAATAATGAGAAAGAAATTAAGTAAGAAAAATGTAAAAAAAAAAAAAAAAAAAAAAAAAAAAAAAAAAAAAAAAAAAAAAAAAAAAAAAAAAAAAAAAAAAAAAGGGAGAAGAAGAAAGCAAAGCAAAGTATACTGAAATAGTTAGTGGTTTGGGTGTATTTTACAAAATGAAAGTCACCACTGTCTCTAGAAATCACTGATACTCATAAATTTCAACTACTGGCCTAATGTTCCTGCTCACAGCCTAACACTTCCAGCCAGACTGAGTTCACTATGACCTGGTATAGTTGTAATACTACACTAAACCATGTGTACTGGGCACAGTAATCTTAACTTTTTATTTGTTGACTTGTTATCAAAAGTTGAATAATGTATACTTACCACAAAAATAAAGCCATGACAAGATAGCTTCATTTAATTGTTAACGTTTCATTGATTTTAAGGAGGTTCATAGACAACTAAAGTAAAATTTTACAAATACATATGTAATCACAAGCCAAATTTTCTTAAATTTTTTGTTCACTATATTTCATCTATTCCAGGCTACCTTTGAAAATTGTTTTAAAATGAAAAACTACAAATCACAGTTTCACTCTTTTCCCTCAAATTTCAATTTTAAAAATCCCTATAAACATGACAAAGTCAAAAAGGCCAATTACAGAAAGGAAGTGTCTCTCAACACGGCCACTTCTAATCCTTTAAGAATGTTTAGGCACACAAATCAAGAAAATGTTCAGGGGGATGAGGGTGGGGTAACTGGATGGTGGACATTGGGGAGGACATGTGTTATAATGAGCACTGGGTATTATGTAAGACTGATGAATCACAGACCTGTACCCCTGAAACAAATACTACATTATATGTTAATTAATTGAATTTAATTAAATAATAATAATAATTAAAAAGGAAATGTTCAGTAAGGTTACAGAGTGCATCTCCAGGCCAGACTGCATGCCAAAATTCTCTTACTTGTATTAAAAAGAAGTGGAAAGACAGAATTGGGTTACCTGAAAAAAGTGACACTCTTAACCACTGCAAGGTAAAATATTCAAAATACTGGAATTGCAAATACCATCCAATTAGAAATAATGTGTTCCAAGATTATAAAGGAAACAAGGAAGCTGATTCCAGATGGCCAGAAGTAAAACACAACACAGGCTTCCTCATGTATGTGTATGCTGGGTACACATGTTGACCACCATTATGTTAACCAGTTAATACTACACTGACAAGTACATCCATACTTCATACAAAGAAATATGTAGGCATATTTATGATATTTTGCTTTTAGTTTAGATACAGCTATAACTTTAAGAGTTACCTAACAGTGTAAAAGAGCTAGGAGCTGTTTATCAAGTTTTTGTGGGATGTATGTGTGTTTAAAGAGAAGGCACATTATAATGTATTAGAATTACTGAACTAGGATGTCGTTTGCCAATTCTGACAAATGTTCCAAGTATAGAGGTTATTTCTTGGTAAATCCTTCAATTCAGTTAAGAAATCATGTTACCATAACTACACCAATCCCTTAAATTAAATTTTAGTTTCCACAATTTCAAGGAAAAGTCTAATAATCGGCTGTCTACTCATTCCCGTCTAAATGCTATTAAAATTTCTCTGGCAACTTCGAGGGGAAAATGTCTTTTTTCTTAACATGTGTATTTGTAATACCTATAAAGAAATAACAAGGGTTTATAAACAAATCCTTTCCTGTCGATCAAATAAAAGTCACATCAATTTCTGCAGTCACGTAGATGCTTTTTACATAACGAAATTTTTTTAAAAAAATCCAGCAATTCAATATACTGCTATTTTTCCCTTTTTTTTAAATCGTCTTAATCATTTTCAAGTGATAGTTCCGTAGTGGTAAATATATTCAAATTGTTATGCAACAGAGTTCCAGAATATTTTCAAATTGCAAAACTGAAACTTTATACCTATTAAACAACTCCCCATTTCCCTCTCCTCTCCCCCCAACCCTGGTTACCACCTAATTTCTCCTAATGGCTTTTGTTTTTTATTTTCCTTTTTAAAAGACTATGACTTTGTAAGATTAAGAAAATTAAAACCCAATGCAAATAATCATTATCATTTCTGGTGGAAACCAAATTTGACCATGAAACTCAAGTATACTGCATTTACAAAAACCTACATCACAGGGATGCCTGGGTGGCTCAGTTGGTTAAGCGGCTGCCTTCGGCTCAGGTCATGATCCCAGCGTCCTGGGATCAAGTCCCACATCGGGCTCCTTGCTCGGCGGGGAGCCTGCTTCTCCCTCTGCCTCTGCCTGCCACTCTGTCTGCCTGTGCTCACTCGCACTCTCTCCCTCTCTCTCTGACAAATAAATAAATTAAAAAAACAAAACAAAACCTACATCAAATGAAAGAAGCATAAAACCTTTAAACAGCCTGATAAATCAACCTCCTTTGATTGATAAAATCAATCAAATTTTATTGAAGAAAATACTTGCTTCACAAAATCATTGAAAAATAAGTTTTAAAATTGTTACCAACTGTAGAGAAATGAATCATCTGTAATACATTTGGAGCCTTACTATTAGATTGAATTTATAAAGTAATTCTTCATTAGAATAAATTTGTCCTTTACAGTTTCCTTTCATGAGAAAATTTTTGTTTCTAATGTTTCTTGCCCCTCTTTCAGACAAATAAAAAGGATGGGGTTTCATTGATGCAAAAGATCATACAGCTGATTATGAAACTTTTTTTTTTATTATGAAACTTAATTGGGATATCTTAGATAACTGTCTAGCGATAATAAAACTTAAATCTTAAAAAGAATGAAAATTTAATGATGATAATAAAATGAAAAAAAAAACTCTTTGGGAAAACTGCCCTTCCCAAAGAAAATATTTCACTACTTTTATGTAAAATTACAATCTAGTGACTAGTTCAAAAGCCAAGATAACTGGACAATGATTACCAGCTCACCTGGTTACTTAGCAGACTAAAAAGGTTACTCCTGCCAGGTATAAATGAAACATTTCAATGATCATCCCTTATTTTGTTTATTTGTTTTTAAGTATGCTCCCCACCCAATGTGGGACTTAAACTCATGACCCTGAGATCAAGAGTTGCATGCTCTACCCACTGAGCCAGCCAGGTACTCCTCATGATCAGCCACTGTAATGAGACCACAACTTGCCAGGAAATGTTTCTGAAAGTAAAACTTAAAGGACAACTTCAAATATTTTTTTGAAAATTCCCAAAATAGACTGAATCATTTTCCATATGAATATGCCTTTAATAATCATGTTACTTTAATGATTACCCAAAAGATACTAAAATTTCTCAATGTCCATTATGAAATTGAAAAATAAGGGTAAAGAGTAAAGACAAAAATAATTTATGTTTTACCTTACCTTTCAAAGTGATTATTATTTTAAGGGTGATGGCAATTAGTCACCACTCCACAGAAGTTATTATCACTGAGCTATATGTATATAATCTGACCCCACTTCTCATTTATAATCAGTTACTCTTGCTACAATACTAAACAACAATACTAAGAATACAAATCTCAACATTTACAACCTTTCAAACCTCAAATACTATTAAAACTTAACATCAGGCCTGGGGACCTGGGTGGCTCAGTCGTTAAAACATTTGCCTTCCGGGTCATGATCCCAGGGCCCTGGGACCAAGCCCCACATTGGGCCCTCTGTTCTGCAGGAAGCCTGCTTCTTCCTCTCCCACTCCCCCTGCTTGTGTTCCCTATCTTGCTTGTGTGTCTCTCTCTGTCAATAAACAAAATCTTTAAAAATAAATAAATATTTTTTTAAAAAAGACTTAACATCAAGCCTGAATAAAATAATATTGCGATCAGCAGACTTTTCAGACAAAATAAATAAATAAATAAATAAATTTGACTGTGTACCACAGTACTGTGTACTGAGTTCCAAAAACAAAAACTCTCGCTATATTAACAAGGTCTTATTTAATCTAAAGGCAAAATGCTTCTGTCCTATCAACTAAACTGCTATAGATTTTAATGCAATTAATACAATTGATCTTGGGAAATAACTACTCTCAACTCTCTAAAATCATCTTCTAGCACTCTCCCTGTTTAAGTCTCTTTCAGCCACTCAGGTCTTGCTGTTACTCAAACACACCCAGGAAACACTCATCACGGTGTCTTCACTCTTTGCCCAAAATGCTCTTCCCCAAGAGCATTTCATCCAAGTCTCCATTCAAATGTCATCTCATCTAGCAGGCCTTACTTTTTCACCTTCTATAAATTAGTGACCCCCCCATTCAACAACCACTCCCTTTCCCTACACTCCTTTATTCTGTTCCAAACTATCACCAACTATTTCTATTTGTTTATTGTCTCTTTTTCTCCCCACTAAAATACAGGTCTGAGAGAGCATAGAGTTCATTTTTTTCCTTTTCCACACTGCTGTATTCTCAGTGCCTAGCAAAGTACCTGGCACATAAGAGATGTTCAATAAATATTTATGGAATAAGCAAATAAACCAATGAGCAGCAATGATTTACACTTACTTGTCCAGCTAAAACTCAGAGTGGTTAGCTCTTATATTTCATAAAATGCATAGAGCTTGTAAATAGTATGATCACACACAGATCTCCCAACTTTGTCTACAGACCTTGGACATACCCACCCCAGGTCCAGCTGGCTCTGGCCAGAAAAGTAAGATAGCAAGATAAGCAGCGCAGACCCCTATACACAAAGGCCACTGGATTACAAAAACTCCTGGAAAGAGATACTACAAACGGCAAACAATCTCCTGTGTCTTGTGTAGTCTACATTTCACCTTATATTCTCTAATAATCAAATTTATCCCTCACTGGAGAAAAAAATTGTCCCCAGTAGCAACGGCCTCTCACCAGCAATACAAGTATCATGTCACTGAATAAGAATTTTTTAAAAAGAGGGGCACCTGGGTGGTTCAGTCCCTTAAGTGTCTGCCTTTGGCTTGGGTCATGATAGGGTCCTGGCATGAAGCTACGCATCAGGCTCTGGGCTCCTGCTTGGCAGGTGGGTGGGGAATCTGCTTTTCCCTCTCCCTTTGCCCACACCCCCAGTTATGCACACACTCATGCCCCCTAATAAAATCCTTTTTAAAAAACTAATTTAGGGGCATCTGGGTGGCTCAGTGGGTTGAAGCCTCTGCCTTCAGCTCAGGTCATGATCCCAGGGTCCTGGGATCCAGCCCAGCATCGGCTCTCTGCTGAGCGGGGAGCCTGTTTCCTCCTCTCTCTGCCTGCTGCTCTGCCTACTTGTAATCTCTTTCTGTCAAATAAGTGAATAAAATCTTAAAAAAAAAAAAAAAAAAAAAGCTAATTTAACTAAATAAATAATAACTTTTAAAAAATAAAAATTATTTTTTAAAAAGATTTTATTTCTTTATTTCACAGAGATCACAAGTAGGCAGAGAGGCAGGCAGAGAGAGGAGGAAGCAGGCTCCCCGCTGAGCAGAGAGCCCGATGTGGGGCTCGATCCCAGCACCCTGAGATCATGACCTAAGCTCAAGGCAGAGGCTTAACCCACTGAGCCACCCAGGTGCCCCCAAAATAAAAAGAATTTAAAAAAGAAAAAGCCATAGTGAATGGTAATCAGTGTAGAAAGAATGTCTAATTGGAGGTATTACTAGTATCCACCCTCCTTTAGATCTCTTTGAGATTTATGCAAGATCTGACAGATGGAAGAAGTTCTACATTCAACAAATATTTATAATGCACATTTTATAAGATACTTCAAGAAATATATCAAACCACGGGATGGGTAAGTGTGTGTGTGGGTGTTATGTATGAAGGGGGCTTCTAAAAAATTCAATATAAAAACTTTAAAAATATAAAAGTTCAAAAAAGAAAAGCAAAATTGAATTTTGAAGATGACATTCAAAGAATGTGATGGATCTAGAAATATTATTTCAAAAATGGTGTTAAAACTGCTTTAACAAAAAAAAAACTGCTTTAATAAGATACTATTTATAGGCACTTATTACTATAAGGTTAACTTTTTTATTAAAAATTTTATTTTTTGTTCTGTTTTTTGCATTTATTTTTTTTTAAATGCTTCCCGGTTTTTAAAAATTCTGGTTAGTTAACATCTATTGTAATATTAGTTTCAGGACTAGAATTTAGTGATTCATCACTTACGTATAACACCCTCATCACCGCAAGTACCCTCCTTAATACCCATCACTCATTTAGCCCATTCCCCCCACCCACCTCCCCTCAGCTTGCTCTCTATAGTTAAGAGTCTTTTCTGATTTGCCTCCCTCTATTTTTTCCCAAAGATTTTATTTATTTATTAAAGAAAGAGAGCTAGAGTGAGAGTGAGAGAGCACACACAAGCAGGTAGACGGGTAGAGGGAGAGGGAGAAGCAGGCTCCCCACTGAGCAGAGAGCCCACCATGGGGCTCAATCCCAGGACCCTGCAATCATGACCTAAGGCCAAGGCAGATGCTTAATTGACTGAGCCACCCAGGTGCCACTGCCTCCCTCTCTTTAGAGACTTTATTATTTTTAAGTAATCTCTATACCCAATGTGGGACTCAAACATAACCCCAAGATCAAAAGTCCCATGCTCCACCAATTCAGCCAGTCAGGCACCCAATTATAAGAGAACTCTTATTATTATTAGGTTACTCTCACTAAGTACTTCCTATGTGCCAGGCACATTACATATATTAATTTATTCAATTTAACACTATGATGAAAATATTTTACCCCCATATTACAGATGAAGAACCTAGGGTACAGTTAAGTAATCTATATGTATATGTGTGTGTGTGTGTATGTATATGTATGTGTACATATATATATATATATATATATATATATGTGTGTGTATATATATGTATGGTAAATTTCAGAGCCAGTAGTCATATATAGGCATTGTGCTTCACAGCTTATACTTAGTAACCACAATAAACAGCATGTAGAATACTGCCCACTAAAAATATAATCTTAAAATCATATGTTGGGATAAAATAAAAACCCTAAAAAAATCACTGTACAAAAAGGTCACTAAAAAATACAATACTAGTATATTAGCTATACAGTATACTAGTATACTAGTATATTAGCTTTGGTAATAAAATATTCACATTATGTCTGACCATTCATTATTATATAATCATAATCACCTAAAGTATTTTTTTGAGGCTAGAAATTAATTACTATTAGGTTACTTTAAATGTTAAGATAAAATCAAGAAAGCTGTATCTAGGGGCACCTGGGTGGCTCAGTGGGTTAAGCCTCTGCCTTCGGCTCAGGTCATGATCTCAGGGTCCTGGGATGGAGCCCTGCATCGGGCCCTGTGTTCACAAGGGAGCCTCTCTCTGCCTGCTGCTCTACCTCTCTCTCTCTCTCTGCCTGCTGCTCTACCTACTTGTGATCTCTCTGTCAAATAAATAAAATCTTTTTTTTTTAATAAATAAAATCTTAAAAAAAAAAAGCTATATCTAAAACTTGTTTTAGGGGTGCCTGGGTGGCTCAGCTGGTTAAGTATCCAACTCTTGGTTTCAGCTCAGGCCATGATCTCAGAGTCATGGAATCAAGTCCAATGTTGGGCTTGCATTCAGTGTGGAGTCGGCTTGGGATTCTCACTTCCTCTCCCTCTGCCCCTCCCCCCCATGTATATACTCTCTCTATATAAAATAAATAAATCTTTGGGGCACCTGGGTGGCCCAGTCAGTTAAGTGTCTGCCTTCAGCTCAGGTCACTCTAGGATCAAGTCCCACATCAGGCTCCCTGCTCAGTAGAGAGCCTGCTTCTCCCTCTTCCTCTGCCTGCTGCTCTCCCTGCTTGTGCCCTCTCTCTGCCTCACTCTCTAGCAAATAAACAAATAAAATATTTAAAAATAAAATAAAATAAATCTTTAAAAAATATATAAAGAAATTTGTTTTATACTAGTGTATTATTTTATCATATTAATGTACTATAGATAATTCATAAGTATTCCATCGTGTATATATACCACATCTTCTTTATCCATTCATCTGTTGATGGACATCTAGGAGGGTATGTGCTATAGTTAGTGCTGTGAAGTGTGTAAACCTGGCGATTCACAGACATGTACCCCTGGGGATAAAAATTTGTTTATAAAAAATAATAATAATAATAATAATAATAATAATAAAGTGGATAATTCATAAGTTGGTTGTAAAGCATTATTTTGTAAATGTAACTTAAAACTCACAGGAAAACTCATTCTTGCTCTGAATTTGCAAAAAGCTGACCTAAATATGAAGTCTGGAGTTCCATCATTAACCAAGGCATTATGATTTATTACAGCAGACTTATACCTATATAATAGTGATGACACTTGTATCCATTACCAATGTTTTTAAGGCATGAAAATGTGAATTTACTAATGTATCAATGGGCAACTTCTCCTATTAGATGTTAACCCTACCCAAGGGACCTCTCTGAAAGATTAAGAAATGAAAAACATTAAATCTTATGAACTCCCTCCAGTTAAGATAATAAAAAGGTCACAAAACATAACTTTTGGCATTGGGTGCACTAACCAACCAACAAGCTAAAGCATTCTTTTTAAAAATAGACACATTTTAAAACCTTTTTCAGCTCATATCAGATCTAGAATAAACATCCTAACACTCACTTTATCTTTGAGGCATACTCTAACAGAAATGTTACCAACATAATTTGTAAACAAGTCCTGGGTGTGTATGCAAGATTTCTTTATTAAAGTAGAAGAGGTCATAACATCACAAGGAAATGAAAACAGAAGACATCTGGGCAACAAGCTGCTTCTTAAGAGTTACAAAGAAAATTTGAAAGAACACAAAACAACAAAAAAAATGTAATCAGCGTGCAAATAACAATGAAAAAATAACAACATATATATTGTAACTACAAATAACTTCCAAAACAAACATATATTAAAATGAGTATTTTACTTCCAAACAGCCACTTTGGACAGTTATATAGTTACTCCTTTGCTCAAAAACTGTTTTGAATTCTTTCCCAGAAACTTTGACCAAAACCAATTTACAAAACACACCAGCTTGTAGATATGGTAAGATCACAGTAATAGTAACCTACGCTCTAATCCAAAGGAATCAGAATCCCTCCTAACTCCCCAGGAGTTGCCCCATGATTATTCCCAATGTTACCCTCCTCAGTACTGAGAACCTCGTCTCTCATTCTGACACTAGACCTACCTTATCCCACTCTGTTTTCCTCCTTATTCACAGCATTGTTGCACACCAGCCACCTTTCTATTCCTTGAACACACCACGCTCTTACTTGTCTCAAGGCAGAGAGAGAGATCACAAGTAGACAGAGAGGGAGGCAGAGAGAGGGAGAAGCAGGCTCCCTGCTGAGCAGAGAGCTCGAAGGGATGCAAGGCTCCATCCCAGGACCTTGAGATCATGACCTGAGCCAAAAGCAGAAGCTTAACCCACCCAGACA
The DNA here is from genome assembly GCA_004024625.1 of Mellivora capensis. Lineage (NCBI taxonomy): Eukaryota > Metazoa > Chordata > Mammalia > Carnivora > Mustelidae > Mellivora > Mellivora capensis. Next base: position 27,123 of record PISX010002143.1, on the reverse strand, counting down.
CCCAGGTACCCCTGGCTTCTTACTCTTAAATCAATGCTGCCTCCTCAGTCATAAGGGCTTTTCTTGACCACCCAATTTAAAGGTAAAGACCTTACCCCCAGACACTTGTCCTCTTCTCCCAATTACTCCCTAGCACATCACCTTATTAAAATTACACTGCTTATTTATTTATATACTTGAACTATCAGTACCATTTACTAGAATATAAGGTCCAAAACACAAAGGACTTTGTTTTGCTTATCTCTGTATTTTCAGTACCTAGGCCAATACTGAGCACACCCTAGGTGCTCAATAATGAAAATGAACAAATGACTCCATGCCCAGAGGTAGATATCATAAATTCTGCCTGCCATTGCCACTTTTGTGTCTTCTCCATGGATTCTACAGATTTTAGTTTAGAAGTTCCCTGCTATCCTGACACCGGCTATATGGTCAATGCTCATTACTGTGCACCCTTCCTAGATCTGATTATATATATGTCCTCTCCTACTTCTAAACTCCTTCATATATTTCATATAATTCTCCATATGCCTTTATGACAGAAAATAGAGAATGACCCAATATACCCAAGGGCCAGGCCACAGTAAGAGATCAATAAACATGTGCTGACTCACACCTTGTTGTCTCAGGGCTCTGGCACAAGTCATTCAGAAGAAGGGCAGTGCCAGAAGATGATACCAAGAGGATATACCCTGCTCTACCAAGAATCTACCCATGTCTCATAAAAGATAACAATTAAAAGTAATAATAAAATCTCCAGGGACTATGCTTAAATACACTCAATTATGTTTCCTAAATTCCTACCCATGAGGTTTCTTGATCTTTCATGCAAAGAGCACACACCCATACACAAACACTTGCCCCTCTTAGGCTCACCTAACTCCCATATATGTCCAGACAAGCCTGAATTTGCACATGTACAAAGCAGAAACCAGCTTTAGTTTTCTCTTTTTAAACAAAAGATACACATATTGTAAAAATTTCAAACTGTACAAAAGAGTACAGAGAAAAGTGTCTAAACCCTGCACCATCCAGTCACACAAAAATCAGTTTCCTGACTTAATAACTGTACTTTTGCATTGTTCTTAATATATCTGAGGTGTTAGGTGTTATATTCAGTTCTGAGAGTCACACAGAGACATTTAAAAACTTTTAAAAGCATATGCCCAAGGTTATAATGAGAGGCAAACTCATGAAACATTAGAAGAAATGGCTTCCTATAGAATTTCCAGCAGACTCAAAGGGAAATACTACTCAATCACTTATCTGAAAGGCTGTTAAGTAAGAAAGGGTTAGGCTCTGTTGTACCTGAAACTAAAAGACAGAAACAGGACCGCTGAGTCAAACTTACAGAAAATAAATTCTGACTGACACAGAGAAAGACCTTGGGAGGCAGGTGGTTATTGTATGATGTAACCTCTGGGACATTTCCCAGAAACGTAAACCCTGCCTAAAATTAAAAACAAAGAAAACCAAAATATTTCATCAGTTAATTCTATCAATCATGTACATTAACAAAACAAATCTAAGGAAATTTGATTGCAATTGCAACCCAGCCTCCCATTTGTCCTCTATTATCATTATGATCATCAGCCAATAGCTATTGAACAGAAACTGGGAATTCTAGCATGATCCTGTCCCACCCACGCTGTAGAGGTTTTTTTGCCCCCTGGTGAGAGCAGTTCACCATTAACAAAGTATATGACCTATATAAATGTACTTAACTATACTGCTGTGAAACCTAATATGAGGACCAAAAATTTGTACTGTTCTCTGGTTCATGGGATTAAAAAAACTGTACCTAGTTCTTTTTTTAACATAGTACCATTTGGTTTAGTAATGAGGTGTAAAATAAAACCAAGTATAGTCAAAGATTCCTGAAGAAGTCTTTGATAAGTTCAACATTATTAAATTTTATAGTATTAAAATATTATAAGTAGTATGGCAACTTCAGCCTTCTAAATCTTTGTCACAAAGATACTTAAAACACTATAAAGAGAACCAAACACTGACTGTCATTTATTTACAAAAAGGATTTGACCTATGGTGACTGAACTCTGAAAAATGGGAAAAGCCTGGTGGTTGGGAAAAAGTAGATCGGTCACATTATTTATTCAGTGACAATCTCCATGTAACTTAGCCTTTTCTTTTTGCTGAAATGATCTAAGTAGCAAAAGATCCATAATAAAAAAAAAATTTTTTAAAGCAAAGTCATATATGGTTCCCAAATATCTATGTACAAAATGGAATGTCAACGGTAGATGAGAAACATCCAGACAACATGTGAGAATCCCTTACAACCTGAATTCAATGTCTAGGGTCTGGAGTCTACATTTTTTAAATCTCTTAGATGATTTTAATAATTGCTTTGGAAACCAGTCATTTCTTTTCCTAATAATCTCAGTTATTCCCATCTATACAAGTCTTTTATTCTATAGCATGTATACACACATAAGGGCGGCTGGCTGGCTCAGTCAGTAGAGTATGCAACTCTTGATCTCAGGGTTGTGAGGGCAAGCCCCAGGTTGGGTGCAGACATTACTTAAAATCTTTTTTAAAAAGAAAGAAAAGAAGAAATACAGAAACTTGGTTGCCTGAGGAGTGAAAACTGTCATCTATTCCCAGAAAATAGAGTATACTGGCTAAAAGCATTATTACTACTCAATTTGACTGGTTTCAAATCCTAAGCCTAATCAATTACTGGCTATTTAATTCTGGGCATGTAATTTAACTTCTCTTCCTTTTAAAATCATACTTTCTCAGAGGATCGTGAATGAGAATTAAATAATGGAACATGTGCAAAACATTTAGAGCAGGGCCTAGACAATAACAAGGGCTCAATAAATGTTAGCTTATTTACATCATTATTTTTATTTTTAATATAGGAAAGAAAGGAGACCCAAGCAAGTTGGGAGTAGTCAAAAAAAAGAGCACTTGGTATATGAATGTGCCTTGAAGGATGGGTAGAGGATTAAAGGTAAGAAGAAACAAAGGTAGTAAACACAAAAAAATTAAGAGACCAAGGACTTTACGGTTCAAAATGGGCATTTTGGACCATAAGCTCAATTGTTTTAAGTGGACCCATTTATATGCAGCCTGAATGCCAGGCAGAGGAGTCAAGCAATAATTCAACAGGTAACAGGAAGCCCTTAACTGTTCTTAAATAGCACAGTAATGTGTTAAATGCAGGATTTTAGAATTCCTGCCTGGGCAAACTGTCAGCCTGAGTATAAAGAACCAAACTACAAGGGGATAAGCCAATGACAAAGTTTGGAAACACCTGTGTCTACTAAAATATCAAAGTATCACTCTGAGAATTGAATACCAATAACCAGAATCTTCCAGGATGGAGAGGTTCATATAAACAGAAATGGCTACTATGAAAAAGATCAGAAGAACTATTTGTAGATGATTTAGAAGTTAGTAACACAGAGATATGTCAAGAAAATGTCCAAAATCATGAAAATTACACGTGTAATAATACTTGTACATATGTATGAACTTCTTTCTCCAGAACATCTTTAAAGATTCCTAGTTAAGGGGCAGAGCATTTGTTTTCTAAAGGACATTTGTCCTCCACTACATTTTCTCAAGAAGAAAAATACTTTCAGAACATATCCACAACCTCCTCTGGCTAACATTATACAATCCTATTAAATTTTTTAATTTTACTATCTATAAAAGTTAAAATCTCAGAAATCACTTATGAAATACATAGGCTAATTATTGCATCCTCAACAGAACCAAATCATAACCCTTAAATTCCTGATAGAACAAATGGGAAATGGCATTCAACAGTTAATGTCATTAAAATAAAATTTTAGTAAACCAAAATTTACCCAAGACAATTATGAAGAACAATGGCCATTGTTAAATCAATTTTTGGATACTGGAAAAAAAAAATGTTTAACAAATCATAGAATTCAAATAACAAATGGTGCAAATTCTTAGCAAGTTCCAAACTCTTCTCATCATATATTTTTTTAAGGTTTTATTTTCAAGTGGTGTGGCTCAATCAGTTAAGCTTCTGCCATCAGCTCAGGTCATGACCCCAGGGTCCCCAGACAGAGCCCCACATCTAGTTCCCTGCTCAGCAGGGAGTCTCCTTCCCCCTCTGTCCTCCCCCCCAACCATACTCGCTCATGCACTCACTCTCTCTCTCTCTAATAAATAAATAAATAAAATCTTTTAAAAAAATATTTTATTTTTAAGTAATCTCTACACCCAATTTGTGGCTCAAACCCCCAAACCTCATCAAGAGTTGCATGTTCCACCAACTGAGCCAGCTAGGCACTCCACTTCCCATATTTAAAAATTTAAGGACACCTGGGTGGCTAAGTCTGTTAGGCATCTGCCTTTGGCTCAGGTAATGATCTCTTCTTGTGGGGAACCTGCTTCTCCCTCTTGACCCTGCTAGTGCTCTCTCTCAAATAAATAAATAAAATCTTTAAAAAAAAATTACAGCAATACATGAAAGGGAAATTCCATATCCCCTTTAACCACATAAACACAAACATCCCTGGCATCCTTACTATTTTTGTCACCAAGGTTACCAACAAACATACTCTGCTGCTCAAACCAGGGTAAAATGAAGAAATACATTATGCCTCATGTTAGTATGCCTTCACAATGCCTGATTCACTACATTATAGAAAACGTAACACTTCAGTTAAGCTCCACTGGCTAATAAAAGGTTGATAATGAAAACAGTGAGTTTTCTAGGGGTGAATTTTACTATGTCCCAGGGCCATAGTGAACAGCTCATAATGGTCTCCTTGTCACATCATTTAAAGTGAGCTAGACGGGGCCCCTGGGTGGCTCAGTGGGTTAAGCCTCTGCCTTCGGCTAGGGTAATGATCCCAGGGTCGTGGGATCAAGCCCCACATCGGGCTCTCTGCTCGGCAGGGAGCCTGCTTCCCCCCCACTACCTCCCTTCTCTGCCTTCCTCTCTGTCTGCATGTGATCTCTGTCAAATAAATAAATAAGATCTTAAAAAAATAAATAAATAAAGTGAGCTAGAGAAGATTTGAAATCCCACAATATATCAGGCTCCAGGAGAAACTCCAAAAGTAACAACCATGACTCTATTAAATGTGATTTGCTTAAATTTTTCAGAAAGTCTATGACAAGGCAATATGCCAAAAACTGTTCAACAAAAAAACAAACAAAATCTTTCACATGTAACTGGAAGTAATATGTTAACACTGAGAGGAAATCTACTTAAAAATAGGAAATACATTTTTTTTTAAAGATTTTATTTATTTGACAAACAGAGATTACAAGTAGGCAAGAGAGGCAGGCAGGGAGAGAGAGGAGGAAGCAGGTTCTCCGCGGAGCAGAGAGCTGGATGTGGGGCTCGATCCCAGGACCCTAGGATCATGACCTGAGCCGAAAGCAGAGGCTTTAACCCACTGAGCCACCCAGGCACCCCGGAAATACATTTTTTAAAAAGGAATTAGGAAATAAATGATAGAGGGTAACTATTAAACAAAACTCCTTGTGAAAAAATTCAAAGAACATGGAAATTAATGGTATCATTTATAGAAGAGCAGCACATTTTTATTTCATATGTTCTCATGCAAAATGAAAAACAATGAACCACTTAAAAACAGAAAATCCTTGGTAGACTACTTGTGATTAAGACCTATAAAAAGTAGGAAAGTAGAAATAGGCCCATCTGATCAGAAAAGATCAAAGTCTGTTGAAATGTGTCCTAGCACAGGTATGAGGAAACCAGTATTCTTATACTGTGGGTAGGAGTGTCTCATAGAGATAGTTGGCAATATCAATCAAAATTATAAATGTATCTACCCCTTTGACTCAGCAATTCCATTTCTAGACATTTATCTGACAGGTATGTTCATATATATGCCATATATATAAATGCAAAAATTACACTGCAGTGTCAGTAAAACCAGTTGAATAAATTATGATAAATCCAATCAATGCAGCTATACAAAAAGAATGAAGATGTATTTACTGATTTGGGGTTAAGTGAAGAAAACAAAATGCCCAAAAAAAGTATAGTTTTTAAGGATGCTGTTTGAGTTGAAAAGGAGGATTATAAGGATATATATATATATATGTATATGCATATATCTGTACAGATCATCTCTGAAATTATACAGAAGAAACTGCTAACTGGTTGTTTCCAGGAAAAGTAAATGAAAGGCAGGACAATAGGAGACTCTCCTTTATATGCTGTTGTACCTCTGGAATTTCAAACTGTATGAATGTATTACCTAAAAGAAGTATAAATTAACCAAACTCTAAAAGTAGGAAGAGTGATAGGTTAAGAAGACTGAGTAACAAATGTGACCCAGTAAATAAGTGCTCCCATTGTGGCCTTTTTAAAATTGCCTCTTTTCTCCTTCCATCTAATGTGCTCCTTTCCATTCCTTCCTGTTAACTTTCCCAGTCCATTTTAATCTCCTCCATGTAGGCCTATCAGGGTCACATGTTATAACTATCTAGATTGGCTTCAAGTACTAAATGCCAAAGAGGTTGATGGACTTTGGTCCAGTAATCATCATACAAAATGGGCACAACATCAGATGTTAAAAAAAAAAAAAAGGGGGGGTTATTTACAGTAGGGTAGGTAACTGCACTTACATAAAACAAGAAAAAAAATAAGGTGGGGAATGATAGGGAACTGAACATATGATTTCACAATATTGTAAAAAATTCTTCCAGGGGCACCTGGGTGGCTCAGTGGGTTAAAGCCTCTGCCTTCTGCTCGGGTCACGATCTCAGGGTCCTGAGATCGAGCCCCGCATCGAGCTCTCTGCTCAGCAGGGAGCCTGCCTCCCCCTCTCTCTCTGCCTGCCTCTCTGCCTACTTGTGCTCTCTGTCAAATAAATAAATAAAATCTTAAAAAAAAAAAATTCTTCCAAACCTAACTTTAAACACCCATTCAATTCTGTCTTTTCATAAATATCTTATTATCAAAAAAAAAAACCACCCCACTTAATAAAAAAAAGAATATCTGTGATAAAAAAGTGATTTTCCCACTTCATAATTTAAAAACCAAACCTGAATTCCCAACAGGGCTATGGAGTGGCTCTGCACCTAGAATACCTAAGTTAATGGTCACCATGTTCACTGCTCCTTAACTGCTTAAGCTAATTGCTCTTTTCATTCCCTTATGTCCTTTAATTGCAAATGTATGCATATATTAATATTTCACATGCTAGGGTCTTATTCTGTCACATTTTATATTATAGAGTCAATATTTCTGTATCCCAAAATTTAAATAAAGGCCTAGAGTCTCACCTACTAAAACTGAAACAGAATTAACCCTTACAAGACACCAAAGAAACAACACCTTCTTCGTCCAGAGCAATGTTTGCTTCTAGAAGAACTAACTCCTATCATATTTTCCCCCGTGCAGTCATAACTGGGGAAAAAGGCCAAGACTGATCTTATGGTATATGGGACTCTGGGTAGGAACTACTGCAAAGAGGATATTTTGGACAAAGACAACTGGTTAACTGTATATTCACACTGCAACCTGACCAACAACTATCATAAAGAAAAGCTCTTCTTGAAAGGTCTCAAAAATAACTGAAGTCCACAGTCTTCAATATTCTCAGTTTTAGTAGATATTATACCTAATTGTAAGTAGGTGAACAGGTTATGTAAAAATATCCTTTACTTGGGTTTAAAGTGTTATTCTTGGAGCACCTGGGTGGCTCAGTCCGATAAGCATCCAACTCTTGATTTTGGCTCAGGTTGTGATCTCAGGATTATGAGATCAACCCTAGCATCTGGCTCTACAGTGGGCTGGGTTTGGAGCCTGCTTAAGATTCTCTCTCCCTCTGCCCTTTCCACACCCTACCCCCACTCCCACACATGCATACTCTTTCTCTCTCTCTAAAAAAAATAAAGTAAAATAATGTGTTATTCTTACTTCACCCAATCTCCATATTATTTCCTCCATCACATACAGGAGGCCTACAGACAGTAAAATTCCTCTTATTTTAACAGATAACTTTCCAAAATGCCCAACATTCATTAAAATCTGAAAAATCAAGCTCCCCTTTTCTAGAACTAATTTACAACCAAACACACTGATAAGATTTTTCATTTATTTACAAATAACAATCCAGAAAAACATTTTCAGAATTATCTTGAGATTCTTTACCTTGTAACCACAATGACAGAAAATCACCACTTAGGAAAAAAAGCAGGTCTCTGTGCCCCACAAAAAAGGTAATTAATATTTTAAAAGCAGAAGATGAACATACATGTGAAATATACATTATGTAGTTATACAAACTAAATCCTTAACTTCCCAACTTGGCATAATGACAGAGTAGTTGGAAGGGACTGTAAAAGAAAATACTCAACAGCTTAAAATTAACAATGGGCCCATTTATTCAAGGTAGAATGGTTCTCCCATTTCAGCTTGAGAGGACTGAAAGTCTCTTTCTATCCTCCTCTAGGAGGGAAACTCTGCAGCTGGCCTGTCTGGAGAATCACTCAAATATATTCACAGCTTTGCTCAAAGTCAAGCAATGGCAAGAAAAGTCTTCATCTTCACTTTCCACTGAAAACCAACACAGAGAAATGTTGACTTTGAGGTATTCAAATTTCATCCTTCAAGGATCACTTCAATTAATTTCTCCTGCAGGAAGCCGACCCCACAAATACAAAAGCCCACTGAAACTAAGAAACACTTATCTGTATCTTTGTAATTTCACCAAATACTGTCTTGTGATAGATCTTATAACAATGTCTAGTATGGCACTTAATTCTTTTCTCCCCAACCTTTTTACCCCCCAATATTTTATACCTTCTTAAATGGATTCTAGGAAGTATTCCTATAACTGCTGAATAAATGAATTCTTGGCAAAATGTTTCACAACTGTCTTTTCTCCGTTCTGTCTTATACTCCCAAGCCGAGCTCCATACTCCAGAAAGTAGTAAATTTCCTTTGCTTTTTAAATCCAACTAAAATCTTGTCTGAGTTGCTAACAACTAATCCTCTTCTAACTCTTGAGAATCAAAATCATTATTTGTATTAATATTAATTTGTATTAAAATATTTGACCTCATTCTTATCTGCTAAAGAAGCAATGTAGATGTTTTATGGAGAATTGGAAGCTCATCTTCAGGAAATTCAAATACTGACATTTAAGGGAAAAAACTCTATCATAAAACAGAAAACACAAAACAGAGTATTGTAACCTTAAGATGCCATACTTAAAAGATGTTATTCACAAATATATCATCCTTCCTGTAATTCCATCATGAAGAACATCAACTTGCCAAAATGTGGCCTTGAATTGTGCAAGAAGTCTCCTATTTCTTCTTATAAAATATACTGGCAAAGACCAATAACCCACACTGCTACAAAGAAACCCATCCCCACATTCCATGGCTTCAAGGCAATTCCATAAATACAGGGTCATAAAAAGGCAGCCTACAAACTGTTGTAGCCAGCACTCCATTTTAAGAATAGGAAACTGAAGACAATGACATGTGATTATATAGTTACAGTAATGTGAAGATCCTTTTAAAAGTTTCTAAGACAATCTTATCTTAGAAACCCACCTACTAAAAAAGAAGGCAAAACTTGTATACTATAGATAATGGGAAAATCTATGTGAAATGTTAAATATTGTATAGTTGGCATGAAAAAAACGTATAGTTTGCATTCTTTAATACACAAAGTCACACCCAGCATATTCACATGCTAGTAACAACAAAATCTCAGGAAAACAGAATGTTCAGCCCAGCCAATGGTCTACTTATCACAAATACATTTGTTATCACAGGGTTCCAATGTTATAAGGGAATGTAAATAGCCTATGGAGCTGGACATAGCAACAACTGAACAGAGGAAAAACTGTATGCTTTTGGACTCTAAGCATAAATATGCAGCTTCCCAGCTAAGAACAAACGTGATTTTTTTTTCTTTTTCAATTCCAGTAGACTCTAAGTAAAAAAAAATAACTCCTACATTACCCATAATTACAGGGCATTTTATATTGCAAGTCTCAAAATATTTTTTTCTTCTTAATATTGTAATATTATTGTTGTGAAAAATAAGAGCTAAGAGAATACAATGTACCCGACCTTGCTAAGAATTTCATACATATCATTAATATGAGAAGCACTAAATTAAATGTTTTAAGGCATGCTGTCAAGTTTTAATTACTTTTTGACACTATTAATTAAATAATTTAGTGACCACAGAAATACATCCCAATAATTTTACATAATTAAGACAGAATAAATATAACTATAGAACTAAGTAAGATGAGGTGTAACATTACTAATCTTATTACAACAATATAAATTAGTTACTAGGCACACATCTTTATTAGGCAATGTTATAGGCATGTTTGAACTGAACCACATAAGGGGTTAAAAATAACTACAATGAAAGCCAACAGCCTAGCAGCACAGTTGAGCCAACATTCCCTTCTCTCCTCCCCTCCCCTTCCCATCCTCTCCAGTCCAGAATGAATTGCATGCCCCACTGCACAAGGCCCAAAAAGGTCACAGGAGATGGCAGAGACTTTTGTAAGAGAACAGAAATAACTCAGCAGCTTTGTTACCATAGTCTCTTTTAATCAGTATGTTCAAAATCCTTTAATTAGCACTCTGTCTACACAAGGAAAGCATTTCTTCTGTGCCAAGGGAGGGCACATATGTATGTACACAGTGTTCTGTTTTATCAGCATCACTACATGGAGCTAGGCCTCAAATTGTCTGCCAGGAAACTAAAGCACAGAAAACTCTTTTAAAGGCATGGTACCACAAAACTTACATATCACATTTGCATTTCTACTACCAAACCACACAGTGATGATTTAGTTTGTTCCATTAGGTGTCAATTTGTTTCTGGACATCTTCCCCACCAAAACTGGATGCATTTTAAACTAAATAGTAACTTCTATAGTCCATTATTTATAAAGTAAGATATTCAAACTTAATATAAATAATGTTAATAGAACATGAAAACAAGACAATAGTAAGGTATCATTCTTTTCCTCATAAGAGATCTTCAGGAAGAAAAAAAAAATTGCCTTGCTCAAACAGGAATAAATCATAAGACACATTTTCACATGGGTGCTTTCCATTTAAATTTCATCCAACCATGAAGTCTTAAAACTTAAAGGCTGGATTACATATATGTATTTCCTTGTAAAATCTGATTAACTGGAATCAAGACAGAAATTGGTGGTAAATTAAAGTTAACTGTTTAAAAAATAAAATAAAATAAACTGTTTAAAAAACCCACAGACAAGAAACAAGGAAAACTCCATTAGTAAATTGGGATTCGCTGTATTTTAGCTATTTTCACATTACAAACTTAATCTTTCAAAATCAAGTTGTGTGTATATATATTATAAGAAGCAGTTTATGTGTATACACACACACACATATAATTAAACAAAACAACAGCCTCCAAAACTCCTGATTAGAGAAACCACCTAATTAAAGAAACAATATATAGATAAAATTTATCATTAGGGAAGCAGCATAACATAAATCCTTGAAAGCCAGCTCTTCCACACCAGCCATGCAAGCTCACAGCACAGTTTTGTACAATGGGTACGGTACCACTATTTCACAGGTTGACAGAATTAAATGAGATGATGCACTTAAACACTTGGCAAAAATCCAAAAGTTTGCTCGTAAGGCTGGGGGTGGGGAGTAATAGGAGGTATTCTTGTGCATGAAACAAAAGTATAAATTGACACAACCTATCAAAATTGTATATATGTGTCCATACATATATGTGTGTACACACATATACAGTTGACTCTTAAACAGCATGGGGGTGGGGGCACTGACTGCACCATTCAGTCAAAAATCTACATATAACTTTTGACTCCCCCCAAAATTTAACTACTGTTCACTGAAAACCTTACCAATAACAAAGAGTCTATTAACACATATTTTCATGTTATATATACTGTACTTTTATAATATAGTAAGTTAGGAAAAAAAATTAAGAAAATCATAAGGGAGCGCTTGAGTGGTTTGGTTAAGCATCTAACCCTTGACTTTGGCTCAGGTCATGATGTCAGGGTCTTGAGATCAAGCCCTGTATCAGGCTCCACACTCAGTGGGGAGTCTGCTTGAGATACTCTTCCTTTCCCTCTGCCCCTTCCCAAGCCTGCCTGTGCTCTCTCTCTGTCACTCTCTCTAAAATAAAAAAAATCAATCTTAAAAAGAAAAAAGAAAATCATAAGGAAGAGAAAATACATTTTCAGTATTGTATATATATTTATTGGAAAAGAAAACCCTGTGTAAGTGGACCTACACAGTTCAAATCTGTGTTGTTCAAGAGTCAACTGTGTTTATACATACACATAAAAAATTATGCATATATGGTATCCACCATAGCACTGTTTGAAATAACAATACTAGAAACAATATAAATGCCTTTCCATAGGGGACTGGTTAAATGTATGTTACTTCCCTACAAGAGAATTCTACATAGTTGTTTAAAACAAAAACAAAAACCTTTAGGGAAAGTTCTCCATGATAAACTACTGAGAAAAAAAGACATGGAGCAGTGTGTATAACATGCTACCATATAAGTAAAAGGGGGTGGATATTCCTATTTATTTGACTACAAAAAAAAAGCCCTCTGGAACATTATACAAGCAATTAATAGCAAGCAGAAACGGTGCTTAACATATAGTTATGCCTCAAAAAAACACCATCATCATCATGAAAATATATCCTTAAATTGTATACATAGAATACATTCAAACTAAATCAATAATGTAGTAAACAACAAAATCTCAATTATTTATAAGCTGACTATCTAGGAGATCCAAGCCCTCAATCCCGCTTCAAATGTAAGTAGTCTCTGGCAATTTTACTGTTGACTATCACCTTCACCAGAAAGTGAGCGGAGGAAATAACACCCAAAACAGTCATTTTATTTGATATTGATCAACAGTTTTTAATTAACAGCTTTTGGAGCTGAAAGAAACAATGAAAATCCCATGTGCAGCCTTCTAATATTACATATAAAGAAACTAAGATTAAGATTCCCCAAATTAGGGACAGTTCAAATATTTGAAGTCTACCCCCTAGTTAAATGCTTTTCATTTCCTTATAATAAGATGGGGGAGACTGAAAATAAGCTCAACTGAAATCAATTATCCTTGCTAAATTACCTCCCCTCCACATCTTTTATTATACATAACTAAGTTTTCCGAGGTTAAATCCCATAAGCAATTGTAATGAGTAGAGGTTATCCAGAGAATTCAACAACTCAGCCCTGAAGTTTCCAGGACTAAGCATTGAATGAACATCTGTAATAAAATCTGTGAAGTTTACTTACACTAGAGATTGTCAGAGGCATGTTGAAATCCTTGCCACCTTGCAGCCGGAAACCCCAAGGAGCTGGGCCAACCAAGGACACACTGTAGTTGCTCATGGCTCTGATAGCTCAAAGTCCAATCTCAGAAAATGAAAGAAACTGTGAAAGAAAATTAAATGGTTAACAAAATGTTTATTTGAAGCCCCATTACCTATTTAATTGTACTTAATATAAACTCAACTAAATTATGTTCAGTATTTTGTTTGGGGGTATGAGAAGATACTGAGAATAAGTCTACATTAAGTTCTCATTTCAGTCTTTTCAGGAATAGGAATCTATGAGCTAATATACAATTTCTAAACTGATGCCAACTTCCATGGTCTAAAAATTCCGCATCAGAATCTATTTCTAGACATTTGATCAGTTCTATAACTTGCGACAGTATAATTTGTGGCTTCTTGCATACAGACTTTAACTCAAAGTACTTTACAACACTTCATTATACATAGGAGAAAGAATAAGATTTTATTTCAGGTTTAATTCAAAATGATTTCCCCCTTCCCTCTACTGCATGCATTCTTTAGCCTGCAGTTGGTAAGAGTCCTTAAATTCAAAGCTATTCTCCGATATGAAAAGGACTGCAAATCTGTAGACCCGCACTCATGCTTTCCACATACAAAATTCTTTAAAGTGTTTTTAATGCACAAAACTATTCTCTCCGATCATAAACGACAATTTGTATTTCTCTTATAAGGACATGGTATTTTCAACACTTAGAGCAATATTTACTTTTCCTTTAGACAGACAATGATAGGCAATACTCTAGCAGCACAGTGATATTTCAGTGAGAACTTGCTTCTTATTTTATACACACATCACATAAAGCAAAGTAAAGAATGAGCATTAACCACACAGTGAATGAGACTGACTAAATGGGGTAGAAATAGAAGGTCAATGCATGAAAGGGAACTGGAGCTTTAGAAAGGCAGCAGGACTTCAGCGCTCTTTTTTGTTTCGCTGTAAGTGCACTCATAATGACTCTCATGGTTTTACTTTTATAGGATTTTTTAAAAAGTGTGACTTTGAGTTTGATGGTATTGGTTGGTATGATGGTTATGTGTAGTGGGCGAAATTGGGAGAAATGGGTATTTTCTAAAATGTAATACTAAGAAACAATAGCCCTTTAAAATGTTGAAAATATAGTGGATGTATAATTTAATCATTTTAAATCACATTTTTAATTTTTTTTAATTTTTTTAAAAATTTATTTGTCAGAGAGAGAGGGAGAGAGAGCGAGCGAGCACAGGCAGACAGAGTGGCAGGCAGAAGCAGAGGGAGAAGCAGGCTCCCCGCCGAGCAAGGAGCCCAATGTGGGACTCGATCCCAGGACACTGGGATCATGACCTGAGCCGAAGGCAGCCGCTTAACCAACTGAGCCACCCAGGCATCCCTAAATCACATTTAAAAAAAAAACTGTTGAAGACACTTCCTTGGAAAATCTGTGCTGTTGGACTAAATCACCACCTTATATTACCTGTCTTAAAATATTTTTCCATTTTTTTAACCATTCAAAACTTTGATCCCATTACACCAAATTAATATTGGCACATGTAGGTATGTGAACCATTGGGAATATTAAAAACAAACATTACATCTTCTCATAAGGGGAAAATGAGGCAAAACTTTCATGTATGGTCCTTAAAGAAAAATTAAACCAGTGAAAAATCTGTACAGTACCTACCCAGAAATGAAATGAGCTTTTCCACAAGCATGGTTAATACACATTCAGTACTGATGTAATACACACAGCGCACTAAAAAGACCCAATGGCCATGCCAGAAGTCAAACTGTTAGATACACATGAACAACACATAATAAGATAATTAAGTCACACATAATTTAACTGCTTTCCCGCCGTAATAAAAGATTTTCATAGAACTAGTAAATAAAGACTGTTTTGACATTGGCATTTATGATACAAATCAGAAGAGTGTAAAGCCAACAGATATTTCACAGGTAGCCTGCCCCCTCCTTTTTCAATCTTTAACTTGTATCAAGAGAACAATGTGGAAGTTAGGCTCAACTTCCTCTGGACCCACTGTTTCCTACAAGAAAATGTATGCAATTTATATATCAAACCATGTACATACCACTTCCCTTTACTTGGGAGTTCCCTTCGTAACTTGACCTCATTTATTAAAATTTCTAGCACTGGCAAGGTCACAGCCACACTACAGAAGCAGTGTCATTTCTAGTATTCTGTTAGCTTCATTTGCCTTAAAACATTCTGATCCCTATGCAATACGATTATTGGCTTTTTCCAGGTCTCCCCCATCTGGGTATTAGTGCCCAAGCTCCTCCTAAAATACAAAGCAGGGAGGAAATAGGGAGCAGCCTATTCTGCTTTCAAACACGCAGAAAATGTTGGACCTTCCCGTACAGTTTGGGGTTTTCTCTTAGGGAAAGTCTAAACAATGTCTTCGCTTTAATATTTGAGAAGGAGGCTTGGTATTTCCCACGCTTCTATGCCGGCTTCTTCGGTGAATGGGAAGGGGAAAAGGAGAACTCAAAGTGACAAGAAGGGTCTGAAATTAAAGAGCAGTATCCCTAGATTCTCTTTTTCCCCAAATTCAGAGATAATGGGGATAGAGCTGAGGAACTAAAGCCACAGGCACATGATGAAAGCAGTCCACAAGAAATTTTCCAGCAGAGGTTGACGCCTAGCCCTGTTTGCCAAATAAGGCTCGGGAGCGGGCTATTTCCGTGGCTGGCAGGTCCAACGTCCTCACCGTCAGGAAGGCGGACTTGGGATAGGATCTGGCGATCACACCGGAGACCTACCCTGCCGACGTAGCCACGAATTTTCTTTCCTAGCTCTGCCCTGTCCAGACGCCCTTCCTTTTTCCACTTATTGTCAAATGCACTGAACGCACAGTCTTACAAAAGCCCCAACAAGTACCCAAGTATTAATAAATCTGGCGATTATGACAGATTAAAAAAACAAACAAACAAACAAACAAACAAGCTTTATTTCTGGTCGCACGGCTGTTTCCCCAAACAGGTACACAATTTTAAGTACCTGGAAGGAAATAAACACTTCTCAGCGCGAAAGC
Organism: Mellivora capensis; assembly: GCA_004024625.1. NCBI lineage: Eukaryota > Metazoa > Chordata > Mammalia > Carnivora > Mustelidae > Mellivora > Mellivora capensis. The sequence goes on along the minus strand of PISX010002143.1, from coordinate 10,716 downwards.
AAACAAAAAACAGCAACACGCCTTTCCCGTTTAGTCTCGCTCCCTACACCCCTGCAGGACGTGGGTGTACCCAGTACCCAGACGCCAAAGTAGGTGCCCAGCGACGCCCGGCGACTCCCGGCAGCTGGCCGGCGGGGCGCTGCGGGGGTGCCCCAGAGCTCCTGTCCCTGCCTCCGCCACACTCGTCCCGGCCGGCCCGAGCTCCAGGAACTTCCAGTGCTCGCCCTCTGGCCTTGCGCCCACTCCCGCGCCGCCCTTTCCCGGGAGCTCCTCTTCCCACGCGGCACTCTCACCTCCGCCGCTCCAGAAAGCACCTGAGGAGCCGTCCCCGCGCAAAGCGCGCCCCCTCCTGCCCCCCAGCTGGGCTTCCCTCCGCGCACCGGGCGCAGGGAGACCGCTTCTCCCCCTCCTCCCTTCGGGATAGAGGAGCAGCGCATCCCGGACCGACGGTCACTCACCTCCACTGCGGCGCGGCGCAGCCTCCGCCTCAGACTAGCGCTGACAAGTGATTCGGAGTGCGTGCGCCGTCTCCACCGCCCGGGGAACTTCCGCCTCCTGGCACTCCCCGACCCCGCCCCCAGGCGGAGACACGCTCTCCCCCGGCCCCCGCTCCGCTCCCGGCCACGCCCCCGGCTCGGCTGGGCTGCCCCAGGCGGGCGGAGTCGGGTAAGCAAGAGGCTGGCTCGCGGGCTTGCTTAGGCGAGCTGAAGCCAGTGCTGGAAAACAATGGAGCTACCGAGTTTCGGTGGGGGTAGTCAGGGGATTTCGAGCAGTACCTGGCAGAGGTACGCTCCGCGTGTCTGTTTTGTAATGGACGCATTTCTCTCACCAGAAACTTTGAATTGGCAAGCAGTTGTTCTGGCTAAAAATAGAAGAGGGCTTTGGATAAATCCCTAGCTATGCAAGTTCAGCGACTACTGCCTGTTTTTTGGAGACAGCTTTCCGTGCACAAAGAAGTGCAGACTCTGAAGTTTGATTGTCAGGAAGGTGAAAATCGGTAACCCTAATAACTAGAAGTCAAGTTCTGTGATCATTCCAGAAGACAGTGATAGAGAGCAAGGGCCAGAAGCCGTTCAACCAGTATATCCCCTTGATTTTGTAAGTCCAACAAATCAGTAGCCCACTTTTCAGTTTATGTAAAGTTGCTGGATTTAGCCCAAGGATTTTACTCATAAACAAACTTAAATGATGTGCAGTGAATATATGGAAAGTAATTTGTTGACTTTTTAAAACTGTGAATTGGGTTATAAGAAGTGAAAAGGACAATTTTTAACCAAAGGGCATAGAAAGCAAGGGTGAACTTCACGGAGTCCATGAATTCCCTTGATGTACAACAGCCTTCTAGAGAAGAAGGTCCAATACTGCTCCAACCAAAATGGTAGCCACTAAGCCACATGTGGGTATTGAACATTTGAAATATGGCTACATGACTAAGGCCCTGAATTTTTTGTTTTATATAATTTTAATTGACATTTTAAAACTGAAGCAGGGTAACATTTATGTTAAATACAACACTGTGTTAAACAAAACTTAATTATACCTAAGACACAAATTTAACGTATGACTACATTTCACTTCACCTAAATTGAAAAGTTAATACCTAAATTGAGATGGGATAGAAGTTCAAAAATCCCTCTAAATGTCAAAGTCTTGATATGAAAATTTTGATTAAAATACATCATTAATAATTTTATATTGATTACATGTTGGAATGATAAGATTTTTATATCTGAATAAAATATATTCTTAAAATTGATTTCATCCGTTTTCTTTTGAATGTGCGTAATCAGATATTTAAAATTACCATGTGACTAGTACCATATTTTCATTGGATGGTCTGCTCCATAGCATTCATCACATTCTCCGAAAGATTATGTTAGAAGGAAAAGTTCCCTAGTGTGAAGCTGGTTTTTGGAGTACTTTTTTTTTTTTAAGATTTTATTTTTTTGAGTAATCTCTGCACTCACGGTGGGGCAGGAACCCACAACCTTGAGATCAAGAGTCCGGTTTTCCACCAACAGAGCCAGCCAGGTGCCCCCGGAGCATTTTAATTATCATGTTTGACACCTCACCTCAAAATTGAATAAATAATAACAGTGACATTTATAAATACCTACCAAGTGCCAGACAGTGGGGCGATCCTTACAAAAACTTTATAAGACGAATGTCATCCCCATTTGTAGTTAAGAAAATGGAGGTTGCAAGAAATCAGTTTGTGACGGTTCTGCAGGGCAATGGCTAGAGTTACCCTGTAAGGGTCCCATCTCTACTCCCCTTCATGTTTGCTGCTGATACAGTTAAAATGAACCCAGTTAAACAGGGTTAATAAAGACATCAAGAATTCCGGGTAGTATATGGAGATTTCACCAGAGGGTAAGCACCTTGAAGAGTTGAGTGTAAGAGGAGTGTTGCTTACTTAGCATATTCAAATTTTAGTGTATATATATATATGCTAGCATGCCTTTGAATTTTCCTTCTCCTCTTGGAGTTTAAAGGGAAGTAAAAATTTAAAAAGCCAAATTAAGGTATGATCCAGATACATTTATCCAAGAGTCCTCCAAAAAAACCAGCTACATCAAAATAACATAGGCAGCTTGTTAAAATTGCATTTTTCTGGGACTTACCCAGACCCAGGATCCTTGCAGGGGGGGAGCCCCAGGAACCTGCCTTTTTAAAAAAAACACTCTCTCCCCTACTCCAGGTAATTATTAAACTACAATGCTTAAAAACCTCTTACCTAGAAATATCCCTGCATCCCCAACGTACTGTATAATGTGCTTAGGTGAGAACCATGCATCGCAGACAACAGTAACTTATCTCAGTTCCCTCATCTTTGGGAAATAATTATGAATAACATTTTGAGGTTATTGTGAAGAGTAGGGATAATATATATAAAGTACCTGGCAGCATGCTTGACACCAAGTAGATGTTGAATAAATGGTAGCCATATGAAACTTTCCAAATCTGATTACATTTATTTATGTATCACAAAGACAAGTAGAGAACTTGAGCATTCACTGTGTACTATGTTCTTGGTGACTTATCCTTTTTAAATTCTTTATATTATCCTTTTTAAATTCTTACAGCCATATAAAGTAGGTATTTTTATAGAAGAAACAGAAACGTGGAGATTAAGATATTTAACCAAGAGCACACAACTAATGAGTGACAGAGTAAATCACAAGATGTGATTCCAAAACCAAGTTCTTTTCATCTCAACACCCTGCTTCTGGTAAATTCAATTAAGCCATCCAGCTTAAAGACTAGAGAAAGAAGATGAAAAACTATAGCCCCTAACACTGTTGGGAACCAGAGAGAAGCAATCTGCAACAAATTATGGAGATTAAATACTTGTATATATTTTTTTTTAAGATTTTATTTATTTATTTGAGAGAGAGAGAATGAGAGGAGAGAGGTCAGCGGGCGAAGCAGACTCCCTGCCGAGCAGGGAGCCCGATGTAGGGCTCGATCCCCGGACTCCGGGATCATGACCTGAGCCGAAGGCAGTCGCTTAACCAACTGAGCCACCCAGGCGCCCCAAATACTTGTATATTATTATGAGTATGTATGTTACTTGTATATGAAATGACAAAAATCCTGAACCATTTCTGGTAAAGGATGTGCCTTAACTTGTTTCAGAATGAATTGCTCCCAAGACATTCTGACTCCTTTTCTCTGTGTTGTCCATGAATAATATTTATGATATGATTGGCCATGACTTGAAGGACAGTCTGTAACTACAGACTACTAGCAGGATGATAACTGATCCAGTGGGAAATCAGACCAGTGTCCTTAGCCTTGTTAACTTTACAGACTAAGCAAAGGAACTCACCACAAAAGAAACTATTATTTAAAGTTGCACTTTATCATAACTAGTGCACAAGAGAAAAAAAAGTAGATCAAAAAATTAACTGAGCGGGAAGAGTTTTTAAGAATATTCCATCTAGGGCGCCTGGGTGGCTCAGTGGATTAAGCCTCTGCCTTCAGCTCAGGTCATGATCTCAGGGTCCTGGGATTGAGCCCCTCATTGGGCTCTCTGCTCAGCAGGGAGCCTGCTTCCCCCTCTCTCTCTCTCTGCCTGCCTCTCTGCCTACTTCTGTCAAGTAAATAAATAAAATCTTAAAAAAAAAAAAAAGAATATCCCATTTAACACAGTAGTTACCCAAGTAACTAAATGTTTGCTCTAACATTTTATTATCCAGTGTATGACTCAGAATCCTCTTGTGGTACTTCAAAAATAACAGAAATTTTTAATTACAAGATGGCTTGGCTGTGACAAGTTCTTATGGTTGCACCCAATAAACTGTAAAGTACTGGTCTTTAAAAAGTTCCTACATTACTCTAAGTCAATTTATTTTTTAAGTCCTAATCCTGAAAGACAAACAAACCACTCATAGGTATGAATATTTATGTTTAAAATCCAGAATGGTTGGAGCGCCTTGGTGGCTCAGTTGGTAAAGCACTAGACTCTTGATTTAGGCTCCCGTCATGATTTCAGGCTCCTAAGATGGAGCCTCTGTGAGATTGAGCCTCGAGTCAGGTTCTGCTCTGGGGGTTTAAGATTCTCTCTCGGAGCGCCTGGGTGGTTCAGTGGATTAAGCCTCAGATCATGATCTCAGGGTCCTGGGATCGAGTCCTGCACAAGGCTCTCTGCTCCGCAGGGAGCCTGCTTCCTCCTCTCTTCTCTGCCTGCTTCTGCCTACTTGTGATCTCTCTCTCTCTCTCTCTCAGTCAAATAAATAAATAAGAACTTAAAAAAAAAAAAAAAAGATTCTATCTCCTTATCTCTCTGCCCCTCCCCAACTAAAAAAGTAAAAATAAAATAAAATCTAGAATGGAGATTTTTTCTTCCCAGAGGGACAAGCACTAAAGAAGCAGAGAGAGAGAGTAGAAAGAAGTAGGTGGATGGGAAAGGCTCTCAGAGCAGATCCATGAAGACTACCTAATTAAGTAAATAAATAGGATCAAGGAACAAGTTAAAAAGTTTAAACTTTTTAAAACTGCTTGAAGATTTCAAGTCTGGTTTTGGGGAGTGGTATTAATAACAAATATTGAAGAGAGAGGAGACATTTTTGAAGGGACAATGCATTTTCCTGGCAGTTTCTAGTTAGGAAAAAAAAGGCCAATTTAGTAAGTGATGGTATATGAGTAAAAAGGGTAGATAGTAAGGGAACTGAAAAAACTATCAGAGAGCTCCAAGTTTCAGCTTTCAGAAGGGGAGGAATATTCCTCATGATAAGATCAGGGTTTAGCCAGTCTGACATTTTACTCAGTGTCATTTCTTTGATGCATCTGGCTCTTGATGGGAAAGGATAGAGAATATGGGATTTTGGAGAGGAGATAGAAACAGAATATAATTTTTAAAAGCTTGGTATATAAAGAAAAATGTTATTTGAGGAAAGTCAAGAAAATGAGAATGGGCCTAGTGCACAACTTCCCAATTAGTTGGTTATGCCAAGAAATTAATCTTCTCAGCCTGGGGGGTAGCGCAGACTGAGAAGAAGGCTTATCCATTTTCCTCGGGTTCTAAGTTTGCCTTGATGTAAAAAGAGTGGAGAACCCGTGGGGGAGGAAAACAAGAAAAGACAAATGAAAAAAAAACCTTCGGGTTTCAATCAGGATAATCAGGAAGTCTTCGAGCTAAATGAACTTAGGAAATTGTGAACAGAGAAGATCTAGAATGTACACGGTGAGAGCTCATTAAAAGATCTACGCATCCACGCACACCTCTGTGCAGTGCCCCTTTATTAAAACATTTTCAATATTAGTCCCTTTGTTAGCCACCTGATACTAATAGTTTATTGTATGTCAGTTATACACCATCAGTTTCCTCTCAAAACCCTGACTGATACATTATTAGTAATTCTTTTTATCATCAATAACTTCACACAAATCATTAGAATGTCATGCACACTTATTTATCAAACATCTATCATGCCCTAAACTCTGTTGATATGTGATTTTAAAAGTAAAGTCACTCTGTAAATATTATGGTTTTTGCTTTGTAATTTTTTAAAAAATTGATGACTATTTAGTCATTTTAGGATTTCTAGAAACACTTCCATTAGATTACAGTGTGGTATGACCCACCACCACTTAAAATCTGGAAGTAACTGCTTTCTTCCCACATTGTCAACTTTTAATCAATTTTTAAAAGAGCTAGCGAAGGTTATTATTCTGAATCACAAATAAAATACAACTTAAATCTAGACCTTGTCTATGCATATAGGGTAAACAATTAACCAGAGTTATTTTGGGGAGGTAGGATTGTGAAACTGTTCATTTTTTACTTTATAATTTTCTCTATTTCAAATTGGAGAGAATATTTATGGGGTGGCTAGGTGACTCAGACGGTTAAGTGTCTGCCTTCGACTCTAGTCACGATCCCAGGGTTCTAGGATCGAACCCCACATCTGGCTCCTGCTTTGCAGAGAGCCTGCTTCTCCCTCTCTCTCTGCCTGCGGCTCCCCCTGCTTGTGCTTTCTCTCTCCCTGTCAAATACATAAATAAAATCTTTAAAATATATATATATACATATATATTACACCTAAAATGAGAATAAAGCAACAGATTTGTTTTTAAAAACCACATTAATTGACTAACTTCATGATAATATAAATTTTATATTATATTTAAGATAATATAAACTTTTAATTGCCCAAAATTAATTTTAAATTTGTTTTAAATATTAATTTCTTTAATTTATAGTTTTGTCCCAAACTAATGACGTAATCTCTTCTGATCCTTTAGGTAGTTTTTCCCATTTTCTGGGCTTAGAATTTCTCATGCTTTTCCTTGTATCTCTCTAGCAATGGTGGAGCTAGGAAGACATAATTATTAACAAGGCTAGTGTACAAATAAGGGCATTTAAACAAGTGGTATTTGGGATTGGAAAGATCCTTGGGGAAATCTAATCTTAACATGCTTTATTTACAGTAAAATCTCTCCACCCAAAAGACAGTACCTCTACTAAGTGTTTTTAAAATCCGTTTACATACTCTGGGAAAAGCAAGTAAACTAATATTTTCATTGGAAGGTATCCACATGTGTAGTCACAGTGGAATGCAGTAAAGCATGCCATTCCTAGCCAAAATGTAACGGGATGTAGTACAAAGAATGATGAATCCACTCATCAAAAATCTAATTAAAGCATAGACTTGTTTTAGGATAAGGAATAATACAGAGGAATGAATATGGATCAATAACATATACAAAAACTAAACTGAATTCTATTAATAATATCCAATTTACACATCACATCAAATTCTGCCAATCTCTGTAATATGCATAGACCTATTGGCATTTAATTTTAGAATAAAATTATTCTGGGAAATTCCTCAAAGCAACTTTCTGCCAGTTGCGTAGAGGTGATGAAGAAAGTAAGAAAGACATTTTTTTAAATCTATGAGATATGAACCTGGAATCTTTCAATATTTTCATAATCTGATTATTTCACATGACAAAATATTTTTAAACTCTACTTTAGCCAAAAGTTTGATGCCTGCTTCTTCTCAGAATTCAAAAGCTTTAACAAAATAACTGCTGTGTGCTGTATAAATAACAAATAATAACGTGTAAATAACGAATCCACCCCTTTCCACTTGAACATTATTTAGACACTAAAACATCTCAGAATTCATGGAAAAACTGTCGTTAAGATATTACCAATAGTTGCCTCTGGATGGCAAAACTTGGTAAAATTTTATTACACTTCTATTTGTTTTTTGTACTTCCTAAATTTTCTATGAAAACATTTTACTTTTATAATGAAGTGAAAATCAGAGTAGCATTTTTAGCACATGCTAATATACATAACACTGTTACACACACTTATATTGTTATGGAAATTCGCATATACACATAAAAAATACTTTGGAACAAATCAAAATTTTGACTAGCTAGATATTCTTCTGAATTCTTTATAGGGATGGATTTATTTCATCCTCCTCCAACCATAGGAGCTAGGTCCTCTTATTTTCAGGAAAGGAAATGAAAGAACACAGTTAATGTGACTTACACTTGTACAGCTGACTAGTATAGGTAGAACCATGTTTTGAACCCTCACAATTTGACTATAGAGTGCATGTGCATTACTGAAATGTGGCTGCTTTTACAGAGTGTATTATGGAAGCTTATATCTCTGAAATTTTCTTTTCATGCAAGTCGGATTCGGGCCAATGTGGTTCTAATTCAAGATGTAAACTTCCTTGACTATTTTTATGTTTTTGCTTAACTGACAAGGAATATTAGGGGAGTGATAATAAAGTAAAAAGATTGATCATAATATAAGTAATTTCAGGATTAAGAGATAAATCTCTACGCCTGATAGTAAAGAATATTTTCTTTAAATACTTTAAACTGAAACCATTATTTCTATTAAGATTCATACCCTTCCCTACAGAATGAGACCTTTTGATAATAGTAACTTATTTTTTTAATATGTGGAAAAATCAAATTTTAATCTCCACAGAATATTTGTTTTTTTCTATGAATTTCTTCTAGAAAGGAAAATTTGAGAACATATATATGGTTGTTCCATCAATACAAAGTCAAATATCCAAATTCTATCTGAAAAATACAGTATTCAAATTTGTCCTAGATTTTATTTTATTTTTTAATTTAACCAAGGTACTTGATACAGATACACCTTAATCAGTCTGAATAGAATGGTCTTAATCAAGGTTGTAGTAAACATTGAAAGATAATTTTGATACATTTTTAAACACACATTCAACACAAGAGCTAAAGTAATGTAACAAAAGCACTGTGATAAAATGGGCAAAATGAATTTGCCCATTGAATGAATCACATTGAAGTAAATGAAACACAGTTCCCATATTAACATCAATTGAACTTTTCATTCAATGACGTTTATTAGGCCAGTAAGTCTTTCTATGTAGGATTTAATCTTTAGGAGGAAAAAGATGAAGACATTTCTTGTTTTCTTTATATCTATCTATATCTTTATAGGTATACAAAGATATCCTATATCTTTATAGGATCCTATATAGGATCAATCCTATATCCTATAGGATCCTATATCTATCAGATTCCTTGACAAAATTCTGATAGACTTTTTTTCTATTTAATAGAACTTTATATTGTTTGTGTTATACTATTTATTAAATTTATATTTTAAATTTTGTATTATTAAGTATATACTTATGTTTATATAATATAACAGTTAAATCAATGTGATATCATTTCAGAAGTTAGTCTCTATAACCCTAAAGTGTTTCTGACCCAAAGACAGAAGCATATAAAAATTTTCACCAAGAGATCCTATCTTATACAAGGGGACAGAGGCCTTAGAGTATAAGGAGAACTTTTAGTAGGTTTTTATCAAGAGGGCAGAAATATGTCTATGAAAATCAAAATCTTATCTATTTCCTAGTTATTTCAATATGATCAGCAGGGACAAACGTGTTTCAACCCCTCCTGGAAAAGAAATGAGTTGATTCTTAAAACTTGAGCCAAAGTATCAACTGTTACACATAGATCCAAATATAGTGCCTCCTGGCAAAGAAATAGCCCACAGCAAGAGGCAGAGCTGGTGGACACCTGATAGCATTGCCTGAGTAACTTGAGCTAAAGTTTTGCTTGTTGTGGAGACAAATAACACTGAAAATCCGGGGAGAGAACAAATCACATTACCTCAATTTTAGAAAGTCCTTTGAAGATGGATTTGACATCTCTTGATTTTTTTTTTTTTTTGCTTTACTTTTTATTAAGAAATCTCAAACATACACTTTTTAAAAAGATCTTATTTATTTATTTGAGAGAGAGGGGGCAAAAGAGAGAGAGCAAAAGGAGGGGAGAGGGGCAGAGGGAGAAGCAGACTCCCTGCTGAGCAGGGAACCCAATGTGGGGCTTGATCCGAGGACCCTAGGATCATGACCTGAGTCAAAGGCAGACACTTAACTAACTGAGCCATTCAGACTCCCCAAACATACTTTTTACTACAGAAAGAATATTATAATGAACTCCCAATGTATCAATTATTAAGCCTCAACAATTACCAGCATTAATATATAATCTTAAAGTTTTATACATGGCTTTAAAAAAAATAAATTTTATAATGGCAAGATTTCACAAACTATTATTTAGGATAAATGAAGGACTGTGGTTTTTAGTTCAGTCATGTTGCACTTGAAGAGCTGTTTTTTTTTTTTTTTTAAGATTTTATTTATTTGTCAGACAGAGAGGGAGAGAGAGAGCGAGCACAGGCAGACAGAGTGGCAGGCAGAGGCAGAGGGAGAGGGAGAAGCAGGCTCCCTGCCGAGCAAGGAGCCTGATGTGGGACTCGATCCTCGATCCCAGGACGCTGGGATCATGACCTGAGCCGAAGGCAGCTGCTTAACCAACTGAGCCACCCAGGCGTCCCTTGAAGAGCTGTTTAGAAAGAGAACACTAGGCAGGTTTTTTTCAGACTGAAACTCTCAGGACAAATAAGACTTTATGAAGTCTCTATCAATTAAAACCAAGCATATTCAGAAATTCGCTTTTTTTTTATTTTATTTTTTTTTAAGATTTTATTTATTTATTTGTCAGAGAGAGAGGGAGAGAGAGCAAGCGAGCACAGGCAGACAGAGTGGCAGGCAGAGGCAGAGGGAGAAGCAGGCTCCCTGCCAAGCAAGGAGCCCGATGTGGGACTGGATCCCAGGACGCCGGGATCATGACCTGAGCCGAAGGCAGCCGCCCAACCAACTGAGCCAC